>JAMPIV010015679.1:552500-636757 GCA_024509875.1 Oreohelix idahoensis
GAACAGATAAATGACAGCTGAACATCTGCTGAAACAGTTGTCAACACACGAAGAACAGATAAATGACAGCTGAACATCTGATGAAACAGTTGTCAACACACGAAGAACAGATAAATGACAGCTGAACATCTGCTGAAACAGTTGTCAACAGACGAAGAACAGATAAATGACAGCTGAACATCTGCTGAAACAGTTGTCAACACACGAAGAACAGATAAATGACAGCTGAACATCTGCTGAAACAGTTGTCAACATAGGAAGAACAGATAAATGACAGCTGAACATCTGCTGAAACAGTTGTCAACACACGAAGAACAGATAAATGACAGCTGAACATCTGCTGAAACAGTTGTCAACACACGAAGAACAGATAAATGACAGCTGAACATCTGCTGAAACAGTTGTCAGCACACGAAGAACAGATAAATGACAGCTGAACATCTGCTGAAACAGTTGTCAACACACGAAGAACAGATAAATGACAGCTGAACTTCTGCTGAAACAGTTGTCAACACACGAAGAACAGATAAATGACAGCTGAACATCTGCTGAAACAGTTGTCAACATAGGAAGAACAGATAAATGACATATTGTCGTCACCAGTACCAAGTCTGGACAAACGCTATGGAGATACTGACAACCTTAAGATAACCATCGTTCTCATTAAACTGATTTCAGTTGATTTCTGACAGTTACGAGAAAAAAAGATCTCTCAGTTGGTAAACTATTAACTTATTTTATCTGTCAAGGCTGATTCTGTTTAACGCTTTTCCTGGCACTGAAAGTAACATTATTCTTCTATCATTTGTGCACTCTTGTAAATCGCCATTCTTATACAACAGGACTAGATTTCCTTCCCTCCATGTTGCTGGTATTTCTTCACTTGGCCAGAATTTAACATGTATTTGGAATAGTATCCCTGTAGAAGTATCAACATCTGTTTTGACGGCCTCTGCAGGAATGTCAACAGGACAAGTAGCTTGTTCATCTTTCAATATTATGGTACCTAGAATAGAAAAACTGCAATCTTTTTGCTTTATGGCGTTCTTGATTTCATCCTTGATTGGTCTTTCACAGTTGACTAGTAGATCTTCTTCTGTTGAATGTATGTCAGGATATTATGTAGATCTCGTCTTTTGAAAATGTCCTCAAAATAGTCTGCCCGCCTCGCCATTTGCTCTTGCATATTGCAAAGTAACTTTCAATTCTTGTCTTTGATGAGGCCATTTGCTTGCTTGTATTTCTCTGTTAGCTTCTATGTGCTGTTGTGCAGGTCGCTAATATATCATTTGGCCGCAGCTTTCTCTGCCTCTTTTTTTCAACTCCTTATAGTTTCTCTCATCTTTCTTGATGTTTCTTCTTATTCTTTATTTGCTTCTGTGTACACTTCTTGAGCGTTGGCACTTCCGGTTTTGTTTCTTTTAAAATTGATTTCTTGTTTTTACTGTTTTATTTTAATTGGTTGAGTGTTTTTGCTGTTTTCCACATTTTGTGCTTGCGTATTTAACCCAGTACTTGACCACTTGTCTCACTTCATACATATATATATATATATATATTTCCAGTGGTCGTCTGTATTCGATACATCTTTCAGCTGTGGAGCACTTGGTATTTAATCGATACTGCAATCGTAATGGTATCTCTTGTTTCTTGACTTCTTTGATATGTTCAGTAAACTGTTGTATAACTATGTTTTGTTGTATATCTCAGGAGTTTCATCTTTTTTTTGGCAGTCAAACGATGATGATCTAATGCCACATAGGCTCCTCTACATACCTTTACATCATGCATTGATGATCTAAACTTCTTGATTATGCTTATATGATAATTCTGAATTTTGATTCTGTCGTATTTTAATATCCATGTTGCTTCGTGTATTGTCTGATGTGGAAACATGCTTCCTTTTATACTAAATTGATCGGAAGCACAGACGTTTGTGAATAGTTTCCATCTTCGTTCATTATTACTAGAGTGTAAAATATATATCGATTCCTATTTTAAATATGAATGCCAACAATTTCCATGTTGATACTCTACATATGAAGGGTACATTTCAGATTGTAGTTTTCTGTCAATATCAACATGCGTTGAGTTAAATGTCTTTGGTATTAGGGGGTACATTTTTCCCCATAGGGTTCATTGTGACCTAGTCCATATTATACCCGTGATATCAAATAGCCTATGCTAGATTATAGCTGTGGGGTTATAGCCGCCGAAGCCTGATTACACCCTGGATATAGTCTAGACAGCGGTTGATCTGATTTACCACACCGCAAATGAACTAGCAGACTGGGTCTCCAAAAAGAGAAATGTAGATTTGAACAAAATACTAGTGAGTGTGTGTTAGATCAAAGATAACACGTTTAATGTCACATGAAAAAGACATGTAAGTTTGACACTTGGTACTTGTAGACACTTATGTCTTTAACGTTGATTAAAACATAGTCTGTGGTGTTATTCTGATTTAGAATTTGATTTTCATTGTTTATTTCTTTCAAAACGTCTTAATCGTGTTTGTTATGTTTATAAACAGGCAGTGCTCTCTACAAAACACTTACAGGAATATACTCTCACATTTGTGGCTCTCAGAGAAATTAAGAAAGAAGGTTATCTGACTGCAAAAGTTCAAGGAAGTAGACCGGGAGTACCTAAGTTTTTGATTTATATTACAGATGGGGATTCAACTAATACACCTGCAAGTAAGTTAATGTTTGTTGTTACAGATGGGGATTCAACTAATACATCTGCAAGTAAGTTAATGTTTGTTGTTACAGATGGGGATTCAACTAATACATCTGCAAGTAAGTTAATGTTTGTTGTTACAGATGGGGATTCAACTAATACATCTGCAAGTAAGTTAATGTTTGTTGTTACAGATGGGGATTCAACTAATACATCTGCAAGTAAGTTAATGTTTGTTGTTACAGATGGGGATTCAACTAATACATCTGCAAGTAAGTTATTGTTTGTTGTTACAGATGGGGATTCAACTAATACATCTGCAAGTAAGTTAATGTTTGTTGTTACAGATGGGGATTCAACTAATACATCTGCAAGTAAGTTAATGTTTGTTGTTACAGATGGGGATTCAACTAATACATCTGCAAGTAAGTTGATGTTTGTTGTTACAGATGGGGATTCAACTAATACATCTGCAAGTAAGTTAATGTTTGTTGTTACAGATGGGGATTCAACTAATACACCTGCAAGTAAGTTGATGTTTGTTGTTACAGATGGGGATTCAACTAATACATCTGCAAGTAAGTTAATGTTTGTTGTTACAGATGGGGATTCAACTAATACATCTGCAAGTAAGTTAATGTTTGTTGTTACAGATGGGGATTCAACTAATACATCTGCAAGTAAGTTAATGTTTGTTGTTAGAATATCTACACAACAGTATAGTCATGAATATATGTCGTGCTCAACGGATCTTGGAGCCGCGGTAGCATAGTGGTTAGTGCACTTGTCTCCTAGCTTGGTGGTTCATGGTTTGATCCCCAGTTGAGGTGGAATTTTCAAATCGCAAACGGCTCCAGGGTCGACGCAGCCTCATGAATTGCGACCAGAGGAACTCTGGGAAGTTAAGGTGGCCGGCGTCATGGTGACCACATCACCCCTAGCGTGGCAATGGTTAGAAAAGATGGGTCTAACACCATATTCCCAATATGTTTCAATGGGCGTGTAAAGGGATGCTTTACTCGGGAAAGGATCTGACGGTATCTGTAAGGCTGAAACTGCCGTCAGTTTGTTGACATGACATTCTTCAACAAGACATTTAGAAATAAGGGATATAGAAATATAGACATGCGGGATATAGAAATATAGAAATAAGAGATATAGAAATATAAGAGAATCTTCTGCAGCTAAAATACTTGTTTCGCTTTCCTTCAGGGGTCCATAGCCAGGCTATTCTTGTAATTGCATCAGTGTCTCTTATGAGGACATGGCCAGCTCAACTCCAGCATCTGCCAGCTACACAGCTATGTATATCCTCTTGGTTGATCCCAGGAAGCAGTTCTTGATTGGTCATGATATTCCATCAAAAGATTCAGAGATTTGTCCTTAAGCAGATTGTGTGGACAGACGACAATTTCGACATTTCTTTCTTTGTTTCCCTCCAGCATTGCGCGCCATAGAGATGAACATAAAGCCCACATCTTTCATATAATCTTAATTTGGTGTTTGTATGGTACTAGGAGGACTACCGGGTGTTGCTTAGACTAGCAAATGACTTTTCTCGCTATATTTTGTTGTTGATGTCTTTGATTGTTACGCCGTCTAATGTTACTACGGTTACTAGCTATGTAAATGTGTCTACCTGTTCCAACTTCTATTGCCTTATTATTATGTTCTCAGGATTGACAAAAATTGAGTGTCATCACTTCTATCTTCTTTAGATTCATGTTCAGACTCACCGGATGGAAATACTTATTCAATCAATGTGGTTTTTTTTTTCTTGAATCTGTTGACGTGAATGTGCGAGTAGTGCAATGTCGTCAGCATATTCCAGATCTTCCAGTGTTGTCACGGATTTGCCTCGCCTGCTTTGCAGTAGTGGTCCATCAGTGGCCAAAACGCAAGAGTATCTATTATGGGTCTTCAAATGTGTCTACCTTCGCACAAGATTACTCTTGCTAGAAATTGACATAGAAGGATAATGATGCACCTATCTCAATTGCAGTCTTCATAAGATATTTCATAAGTCAAGAACAATGATGCGTTGAGCAGAGCAATTGCTAACTTATATCTGACCCGCCGCCTTTTGTGAAGAATTAAGCAATTATTAGTTTAGCTCGTTCAAGCCCCCACCTCTAATTTAATCAGTAGAATTCTTATTATGGTATGGCTCTGTTCGGAGTGCATTTAACAAATTGACTGAGACAAACATGCAGTACATTCAAAATGATTAAATTGAAGTTAAATTGGTATAATTATAAATAACAAATTTAATAAACTTCTCAGTTTTAATAGTTTTTAAAAAAATGAATAATGAGTGATTAGGGAAAATATCATCACTGTTGTGATAGACTGGTTATTTTATGTAAGAAGTCACGTGCCGGCTTACTGGTTTGACTTAGCTGCAAATGGAAGTTTTTTCTCCTGCTGGGTTTTTCGGTTCTGTTCAGATAGGTCACTGGAGTTCTCTCGTCTCTGGTCAAGATTAAAGTTACAGCAAGTTCCAAGTAAGGTCAGGGAGTAACTGCAAAGATAGTCCCGCGTCTCTAAGACCCTCTGATGATGGTGCTTAGCTCGTCATCAGTCCACTTCTACCCTAAGTTGGTTCCACACATAAGTACCCTCACTTGTACCACCAAGTCAATCTTGGCTCAAAGGGTGTTTGCCCTGAGAACAGGTTTAAGGCCCTAGCAGATGACTTTTACGCGTTTCTGGGGTGTTGTTATGTTAACAATGAATTCCTACTATACCTCCGTGTTTTCAGTGTCCTCAGATCCCGGTTTTCCCTATTTAAAATGATATAGATATTCAGGGCTGTTTAAGTCCTTCAAAATGCTCAAGCAAAGTCCGGCTTGATAAATGGAATGCTGATTCTAACTCTGGCAATCTCTTTTCGTATTTACAAGCGATTCTAACTTTTCCTTAAAACTGCGAAAATGTCAAGTTATATGGCCCTTTTTCCCCAGCATTTGTTTGTTACGACGCTAAGCAGGGCTCCAAGCGTTTAAAACATGTGTTTTTTGTAGGGTAATTCAAAATTATTTCCGCCTGAAATAATGTGCGTGATGCAAAAAGTCACTTCTCCCATACATGGCAACAAAACATCCAACTGCCATCTCGCAAATACCTACAATTACATCTTACTTTCCTCCTTTGCAACAAGGTGTGCAGGAAACGATGATGTCATTCACGTTTGTCCGAAGTGTGTCGCCCAGACAAGTAATCTCTCTCCCCGTCGCTTGTGCACACACAATCCGTCTCTCATCAAAGAACACACCATTGCCTTATCAGCGATTAAGGAAATGCGCTGGGTGATTTTAATGTTAATATGTTGTATGATGGCGGCCACACCCGAGATAAACCAACATGGTTGTTAATATTGCATCACCTGTATACTCTCTCAGCAGGGATGGCCAGGTAAACTGACAAGACGAATTATCGCTAAGCGAAGTGTAAGAATGTTTGAAAATACAAAACATCTGCTACCTAGCAGAGACGTGCCGACCATTGAAAAGATCGCAATCCGCCATCACTTCAATTGATAATGAGTAGTGCCGTAGTGGAGAAGAGATCGAGAAGAGGTCGCCTTAATCCATTATGTGACAAGTGTAGAAAACGTTGTCTATCTAATTCTTTTTGGACTGCCCTCTTTTGTCTGGTACAACACCCAGTCTATGACGGTCAAAAATAAAGTAGTTGATAAGTGGCATCCTTGTCGTACTCCTGTTTTCACCTCAAAAGTTAGGTTGCTTTGTCCATCACTACATGTAAAATTAGCACAGAGGCTTTTTATGATAGGAACAATGGAGCTGGGAATTCCATAAGCCTGCAGTATTTTCCATTGGCTGTTCATGTGCATTCCGTCAAAAACCTCTTCAAATTCAACAAAATTGATGTATAGCTGTCTTTGCCATTCCAAACACTGCTCTATAATGTTCTTGAGGGTGAGTATATGATCTGCACATCTTCTGGTCCTTTCTGAATCCTGCTTGTTCTGCCCTAAGTTTATGGTCTACTGCTTTTGCAAATCTCTGGATAATTATCCTGCCTAGTATTTTACTGGGAACTGAGAGGAGAGTAATTGCTCTCCAGTTGTTGCAGTCTGAAAGGTCGCCCTTCTTGGGTAATTGACAATTATTATTCCTGTATTCTACTCCATTGGTGTTGTCTCTGTTTTCCAGTCTTGTTCAAATAGTGTTTCTAATAGTTTTGTTGCTAGTTCAGGGTCTGTCTTCAAAAATGCATCATTTAAATTGTCGTGACCAAGTGCTTTTCCATTCTTTAACCCTTTGATAGCTGTGATGATTTCTTCCCTTCACGGAATGTCTGTATTTACACCTAGATCATCTTCAGCCTCTGGAATAATCAACTGCGTTTCTGGTTTTCCTAGTTCAGGGTTTCTCTGAAGTGCTCTGCTATCTTGTTTCCTGCCCCTGTGCTGTGGTGATTAGATTTCTTTGCTTGTTATTTACTTACGTAATATAGTTTGCAACCCGTTGTCTGCGGATGGTGTTAGTTATTTGATTTACTGTGTTTTGTTCATTTCCCAGTGCTGCCTATATTGCCTGTCTATCAAGATAGTCTAGGATTGTCCTCATGATGTGTGAAAATTTTTTTTATGTTTTACTTTCTAGTTCAGCTGACTGTACTGCTCGCTATATATTTTCTTCTCTTATCGCGATGGTGTTTAATGTTGCTGGTGTCATCCAAACTTGTATATCCCTTTCCTGGAATCCCTGGCATGATTTGTTGCTTTCTTTATATACCGTTGAAATGGTGTTGAATTTCTCCTCAACATTATCAGTCACTGTTTTTTTTCCCTGTCTATTGCCAATTTGATATCGTCTCTTTATATCAACCACAAAAGCTTTTCTGGTAAGGGGGTCCTTCAGTTTGATGATCTCAAACTTTTTCCGTTTAGTTACAACTGGTCCAGCAGTTCTGAGTTTTACCTTCAGTCTTGCTACTACTGATCGCTCCCCACATCAGCACTTCTTCTTACTTTCATATCTTATAATGAATACCTCCATCTACCATTGGTCATAATATGGTCTATCGGGTTTCTGTCCCTGTCGTGTGATGATTCCCATGTTAATTTGTGAATTTGTTTGTGTGGAAACAGTGTTCTCACAATAACCAAGTTGTTAATTCTGCAGAATCTTATTAGTTTATCCCCGTTCTCCTGTAATGTTCCCCTGCCGCATTACTCTTTCATTATAAGTATTGCGTGTTCCAACTTTCGCATTGAGGTCACCTATTACTATTATAAGATCATATCTAGGTGTGGCTTCCATTTCTTTTTGCAGCTGTTAATAAAATTCGTCCGTGACCTCTTCATCGATACCATTTGTTGGTGCGTAGCATTGTATTATTGTGGTGTTGGTGAATCTCCCTCTCAGTCTTGTTCGTATTAGTCTGTTGTTGATGGGTTTCCATTCTAGAAATGACCCATCTAGTCCTTTCTTTAGGATAATGGCTACGCCTTCATTGTGCTGTCCATTATCTTTTCCAGAGTAAAGTACTTTTTCTGCTGGTGTTGATTTTATTCTCCTTGTCCCGATTTTGCTTTTGTTGTTGTTGTTTTTCCTTTCCATTACTTTCTTGTTTTATTTTTAAAGCATATTTTAATTTGATTATGATTGCATATTATAAATGCATGATGTTATATTACCTTTATAATGTTGCACACTTTTTAATAAATGCTTAAAGTTGCTTGTGCGAATGAGAGGATATAGTATGCAAGACAATTTAGAGAGGAAGGGCTGAATATTAGATGGGCCTACGCTCCAAACTCTGAACCCTTTGAATATAAAGTGCATTCGTTCGTTCGGTCCATCATGCTCTCACTTATTCCCAGGATATGTAATCTGTAGTTTTTCATTTCTGCCTCATTCATATTTCTGACGTTCCAGAAACCAATTCTGGTTTCGTGTTTTGCTATCAGGGCGTTGTTTTCATGGCAATGGCTTCCTTTCAGCCTTGACTATTTTCAGTGATACGAGCTCAGACTCCAGATGTCCGTCCCGCGTCAAAGCATTCTCATTTATTTCTTTTTCCATAACAAATTTCTTGTTGTTATATAGACATGGGTATCATCATTATGCTAAAACCACCCAACCTGTAGGACCAGGGTGCCAGCTTTAGTCTGACCCCTATCCGAGCAGACCTGTCCAGCTTGGAAGAACTTGCCAAGAGAAACACTCTCGCTAGCATAGCACTGGGGCTTGTCATGGTACTCAAGCTGCCTTACTGTATATACACCAGTGAGGCACCTGTTTTTATATATTACACTGTAATAAAAATAAAATTGCTCAACAACAGATGTTTAGGGAAAACCTCTAGATATGGCACTCAACAAACACGAAGCTGTCAGCAACACATGGGTTGGTATCTGTAACAGACTTGTCATTCTCACTTCCGATTAACATAAACAAATCCCAGCATCGCCTTTTCAAGCTGCGGTACTGTGAAGTTTTCCCGTTTTTTGACCAACATTGACATGTAGGCTTTATCTGTGTTTATTGTCATGTCATTAGATTTCTGTTTGATAATAAATTACTGACACCATGTATAAATTTATCTTACTCGTGTTAGTCTCACCGGGAGATTTACGATACTAACTTAATATGTAAATGAGTGTACTCTGACGTATAAGGGACTAACCGCTTACGATAATGAGTGCACTCTTCGGTCTACGAGTCTAACTTGTTACGATAATGACTTAACCTTGATGTTTAAGAGACTAAATAGTTACCATAATGAATGTAATCTTACGTCCACAAAACTAAATTGATTCGTTAATGATTATCCTTAGGTCTTAGAGACTGAATTGTTACGATAATGAGGCACTCTTAGGTCTAAGGGAATAAATTGTTAAGATAGTGAATGTATATTGGGTCTAAGAGACTAACTTGTTACGATAATGATTGTCCACTTAGGTGTAAGAGACTAAATTGTTACGATAATGAGTGTACTCTTGGGTTTGTGATGAAACGCTTATTTTATAATATATCTGACATCGTGTTTTATAATATATCTGACATGGTTTTTTATAATATATCTGACATCGTGTTTTATAATATATCTGACATCGTGTTTTATAATATATCTGACATCGTTTTATCATATATCTGACATCGTGTTTTATAATATATCTGAAATTATTTTATAATATATCTGACTTCCTTTTATATAATATATTTGACATCGTGTTTTATAATATATCTGACATCGTGTTTTATGATATATCTGGCATCGTTTTTTATGATATACCTGACATCGTTTTATAATATATCTGACATCGTTCCATAATATATCTGACATCGTTTTATAATATATCTGACATCGTGTTTTATAATATATCTGACATCGTTTTATAATATATCTGACATCGTTTTATAATATATCTGACTTCCTTTTTTATAATACATCTGACATCGTATTTTATAATATATCTGACATCGTTTTGTAATATATCTTAATCGTTTTATGATATATCTGACATTGTTTTATAATATTTCTGACATCGTGTTTTATAATGTATCTGACATCGTGTTTTATAATATATCTGACATAGTTTTATTATAGATCTGACATCGAGTTTTATAATATATCTGCCATCGTTTTATTATATCTGACATCGTGATTTATAATATATCTGACATCGTGTTTTATAATATATCTGACATCGTGTTTTATAATATATCTGACATCTTGTTTTATAATGTATCTGACATTATTTTATAATATATCTGACATCGTGTTTTATATTATAGATATATTATACAACGATGTCAGATATATTATAAAACACGATGTCAGATATATTATAAAACACGATGTCAGATATATTATAAAACACGATGTCAGATATATTATAAAACACGATGTCAAATATATTATCAAATAATGTCAGATATATTATAAAACACGATGTGAGATATATGATAAAACGATGTGAGATATATTATAAAACACAATGTTATAAAACACGATATCAGATATATTATAAAACGATGTCAGATATGTATTATAAAAAAAGATGTCAGATATATTTAAAAAAAACCATGTGAGATATATTATAAAACGATGTCAGATATATTGTAAAACTCGATGTCAGATATTTTATAAAAGACAATGTCAGATATATTATAAAATAATGTCAGATATATTATAAAACACGATGTCGGATATATGATAAAAAGATGTCAGATATATTATAAAATACGATGTCAGATATATTATAAAACACGATGTCAGATATATGATAAAACAATGTCAGATATGTTATAAAACACTATATTATAAAACACGATATCAGATATATTATAAAACAATGTCAGATATATATATTATAAAAAAGATGTCAGATATATTTTTTTTTAAAAACCATGTGAGATATATTATAAAACGATGTCAGATATATTATAAAACGATGTCATATATATTATAAAACGATGACAGATATATTATAAAAAACGATGTCAGATATATTATAATTAATTTTCTTACAGTGTCTTGAGTCTTTGCTTCTAGTTTCATCACAAACAGTGTGTTTTTTTTGTAGGGTTGGTGATACTTGTTGGTATAACACTTATCTCTGAAATGTGTGCCTGGTTCTTGAGTTGCGATGCTAAGGCCAGCTTAATGTTGACGGTTTTGTTCAAACATCAGGTCTGCTGGTCCAAACGGCACAATACTGAGGCTAAGTCGCAGTAGTGGTCCACGAATGGATTGTACCTCCTCGTCCTAATACACATTGATGAGGCCAGGTGGTATCCTGGAAACTCACACCAACGGAAGCCTGAAACACAACAAGCCTAGTGTGTGGCACTTGTCGGGTTATATACATTGGTTGCTATAGTTTGTGTGGTTTTTAACAGTTACTTATGACTCTTTAACATAAACACAAATGATCTGTATGAAATACCATGATTTATATGAAATGACACGGTCTATATGAAGTACATTATCTATATGGAATACCAAGATCTATGTGAAATGACATTTTGTACATTAACTAACATTATCCATATGAAATAACAGCAGCTATCTGAATTAACATTATCTACAAGTCACACTATCTATGTCCTTTAAAGCTTGTCGTCAGGGTAAGTATGTCGTATAATACATATTGATATATTGGTCATATAGACAACAAGGTGACAGGTAAAGATACAGATGAACTCTTGGCTGAGCTTAAAAGCCAGCTTTCAAAAGGGCTGACAGCTTTTGTTGCTCTAATTTACCAGCTCTGAAAAGGGCTGATAGCTTTTGTTGCTGTATAGAATTACGGTTATATTTGAGCTGGACCAACTTCGTACGGACGTAGCACGAATATAAAAGAGGAAGTTCGCAATAGATATACATCAGTCACAATTATATGCAGGAATAATCACTATGAACATAACAATTTGCAAACCGTCATTAATTATGTTCAACGTGAATAATGTTATTAGTGTAATGCACTTACCCTCAGGACAATCACATTTTGACAGGACGGGTAGTAGAATGTAGTATTTGCTAGCATATGAGGACATATGCATGAGCTTAACAGCTCTGTTGGCATCAGACGCAGAGCGGAAGCGATTGAATGCCACTGTAGTGAAAGAATTGCCACTATGTGCGACATGGATGTATTGAACACGTCCCGCATAATGAAAAAAATTTACCACCATTTGGCGCCAGAAGGAACATTGCGGACCATAATAATGCGTTCGGCATCGCTCTTACAAGAATATGGAGGTGATCTACATCGTGAATGTCAAATGGTATTGTCTGAAACACGTGGAAAACTAATTTGTGTATTTCTGAAATGTGTGACTGTGAATGTACCCGAAACTTTTGTGCCTGATGGGTACTGGTAAGTCCATTTATCAATGGTAGCCTGAGAACATTCCCTAGCACCATCCACATTTCTCACCACAGGATCAAGTGGTGGTTCAGGCAACCAGCGTACTTCAGCCTGGTTTTACAAGAATGGTGTGCACAATGATATAGTCGCTGTGGCGTATAACTCTATACTGACCCCAAACGTAATGCGTTTCACGTAACGCCCAGTAAGGGCCGCGTCGTCAACTAAAGAATGACGAACGCTAATACTCGTGCAACTTGTGTCCCTAATAACAAAGACGGGTTGACCATTCACAAACCCATGTAGCACAACCAATTTATCAATTGTAGAGACTGGTACCAATGTTCCTGTTATTTATCTCTCATTATCATCTTGATAATCATGAAATCTACCACTCCGGTGTGATCTATCCATGGACGATCGTCTGCACCCTCTGTAATGGATATCGTCACAACAACTACCGTTGTGATGTCCACGACCTCTGATGGAGAAATCTGTAAACTTGCTTCTTCCAAAACGTGAAGGTTGTACCTTCCCCTGTAGGGGGACCTGAAGTTATTCCTATATCTACCATCTGCACTCTTAGAGCGCTGACGGTAATTTCCAAATCTATGGTCATGATAAACTGCACATACTGGTAGTGTATCATCAGGTGTAGAGCTCTTGACTCCTCTATCAGGATGATCTATTATGTATTGACATCCCAGAGTCTCACATTCGTCAACACGTTTTCAATTTCTTTCCTGTAGAAACGATTTTAGTTCGGCGGTACTCGCCGAGAGAACTTTGTCTCTTAACATCCCATCAATGACACCCTCATAAGTTTTAGGAATGTTAACCAAATCAATCCACCGACTAAGGTAACATTTAATAAAGGAGATGAATTCTCCAAAGTCTACATTCTTATCAGGTAATAATTCATGGAACTTTTTTCTAAATCCATCTTCTGTCAATCTAAATCTTCTCAGAAGTGCTAGTTCGATTTCAAAATCTAATCGAGATTGTGCATCAATTTGTATGAAGCGTTTTAAAGAATTACCAGTCAGGTGGTTCGATAATATACTACTCCATTGGTCTTTAGGTGGTTCAAAAAATTTGCTTTCATTTCAAATTATTGCAAGAAACTATCGATGCAATCTCAAGAATCAATAAAATGAGGTAATTTAAATTTTGGGAGCCATGAGGAATGACTATTTGATGATCGAGCCTGTACTTCAGAAGTTTGAGTATGTAATCTAGCCATTTCAAGTTTTTCTAATTTCATTTAAGACATTCACGTTCTTTTTCTTCATTTTCTAATTTCAATCTTTGAAGTTCACGTTTTTTTTCAGTATCTTTTTCAGCCGCTTCCATTTTGAATTTTTCTGCTCTCTCTGTTGCCTCTCTTTCCTGAGCAGCAGCCACCATTTTCAATTTTTCTAATGCTAACCCATGATCCCGTCTGTCTTTTTCAAGATCATGATCTCTTTTCATTAGTGCAATTCTCTCTTCTTCAAACTCACGTTCTTCTATTCTTTCTCTGTGGGCCACATATTTATCAAATTTAGCTTCAGCATATTCTTCAAGTAACCTCTACACCTCACGGTAGAAGGGGAACGACTAAGTAAGTAAAGTATATTATTCAAGTTCTACTCCAGACTTGCCTTTCCTTATGCCTTCCTGTATGAAATCCTCATTGGAGGACATAATGGTAGTAAGATAAATCCACCTATACTTGTAATGATATGTACTGGCTATATTATCTTATATTTTAACAATATTATAGCAATTATTTAAACTAATGGCACTAAATAATATCCATTAATGTGATATGAAATCTTGTGAAACGAAATGTGCAAGTATATTGTAAATGGATGGCACTGATAAATGCCGATGAAAGTGATGAATGTTCTCAAATTACAGCACGTTACACAACGAAAATAAATAAAACAATGACGGAAATAATAAAAGAAAGCATTATTATGAAAATATTAATACATTTGACAAGACAGAAAATTAACGAACGATAACAGAAAGTCGTTTTGAAACACTACATGCAGACAAGAGAAGGATAGAGGACAAATAAGCAATGGCCTACTTACATAAATTAAGGTAATCGAAAAGAAAGAACGCGATATGTGGACGAAACAACTAGACACATATTCGTAATGTATTTAATGAATAGTCATAGACGGTTACTTCGTCAGTGGAATTTATGGATTCACTGGATTCTATGATAATGCATCAAATAAAAGCCTAACAGGTCACTACCATTTCTGATTCTCCCGTAGTAGATTCAGAAATGATAAGCCCGCCATCCGCCATCATATAAATACACTGAACATAAATACAAAAAATGAAAATCTATCATCGAGAAAGGAAGAGCGACGAACAGAGGTGACGAATTAAACGACTAAACAACTAACGACATTTAACGCAATACTCATCTTTTAAAAGCAATGAAAATTTAGAGCAGACGCTACATCGGACTTTTTTGCGCAGTTGAAGGAACCAATCAGATAGGTTTTCTGCCTATACCATATATCATATTGAATACACACCAGGATTCATGATATTGAATGAATATATTATCGAATGAATTTATTGAAGAACAGTTTTCTAATCTTGCATTGAAAGATGTGTACGTGTCTTGGTGATTTATCCATTATGTCCGTTGAACGTAGTCTTAACTTCGTCACAATATCTTGAGTTGTTGGTTAAGCATTTTTCGGCTGAATAAAAGGCACAGGATATGATTGTGGTTTTTGTCTTCTAACTGATAATAGTCAATATGTAGATCAACCGTGTACGGTGGTTTACGATGTTCGATATGGAACCTTAATAGTCGACATGGTGACGGTTAACCGCTATTCTGTATGACGTATCAACATATGTTTCGAATGTTCATGAAATATGTAAATGCAGTACCAACTTGAATGGTTCCGAAAGAAGAGTCTCTACAATTTCTTGGCTTTGTTGACAATGTTTCTTTATTTACTGACATAGATCAGTAGATGACCTTCGTAATTTTCCCTTTAGGTGATAACGTATCAGAAATCCTTTAAAATACGTTTGGGGTTGGCTCCGGCATAAAGCCCCCAGACAATTCCTTGGGTTCTATCTGTTAAGTGCATTGTTACATGCTTCTGTTGGTAGTTTATGGATGGATTTGATTCCATATTTTAGTTATGTATTACTTTTGAAAAGTTTATTCTATTATATTCCGTCATTAGGTTTCACATAATTTTCAATCGTCTTGTTGCCAACAGAAATCTGGCTTATTGAGGTTTTGTACTCTTTCATGAAATTTGAGTATGCAATTATTTTCCAACTCCCAAACTGTGAAACTTGTAATTTGAAAGTAATAAATAAAGAGTTTGAACTTCTCACAGATGTGTTCAAGACTATTGATTGTTAACGACTCTTTAGATTTATAAACGTCTACAACTCACATATATTTTACACATGGCTCTGTTCCATTTCAATAATACATAATGGATATATTCGATCCTTTAAGTATCGTCTTTACGTACTGTTTCTGATACTACAGTATTTCTTTATAATACTACAACTGCTAAGTTCTGTATTTATCTCACACTGCTCAAATTTCATTCCGCTTATTTATTTATTCATAGTCATTTAATGACATCTTGAAATTCTGTACATAATTTATTATATTCTTCCGTCCGCATTATATAAATTTGTGTAATTTTGGTTTCCGGCACAATTTAACTAGTCGACATTAATTCTTCTCAACACATATGTATACTGATTCAAAGGTTACTAACCGTGGGACAATCTTTCCACATATTTCTGGCAAAACATGCCTCATCCAAGTTCTGAATTTCATATCCTTATGAAAATGTGTTTCCCACGCATATACTTGTAACGTTACGCTTATACTAAAGTCAATCTAGACTAATACATTATTAACAGGTAGAAAATTCTACACTTGGAAAAGTGGACCCTGCTCCCTTGGCGGACACTGCGGAATCTCTCTCTGACGTAGGCACGGACCCGTCACGTCATCCAACCCTACCGTGCTTAGTCATATCTACCGAATATATAGTTATCATTGTTGTGAGGTTCATCTTGGTGCGAAGCAATCATTCTAAGTATAACTTTCTTAAGGTTGCTTCACCCCACGATGCACACTCAACAGTTTACCTGTGAACGTACTTTACTATAACCTTTGGTGAAATGTAATCTCTTACGATCAAGTAGATTCTAAGAGATAATCAGAAGTTAAATGACTTTTATAGCGATCATAAGAACCCCTGAAATCTCGCCCACCAGGTGATGGTGGTGAGAAAAATGAAATTTTTATGAAATTTGACCTATCATGAACATTACAACTAGTACGGCACCAATGACCCCTACTATGATAATATGAGTTATGCTTATCAACAACTCGTGACCGCGATCGATCATAACGAAAATTATACCGACCTCGAAATGAGTGGTTTGTGTACTCTGTCGACACTACGTGTGCGTGATCTGTCGTTTGTTCTGTCATATGCTCGATCCACAGCGCAAACTGGCAGTGTCTCTATAACTTTTGATTGACCAAATGTCTTCGTTTTCGGTGGGCCATTATATATTGCCGCCCCAATTTTTCCATCTCCTCCACATTTGATAGTTTTCGATCCTGTAAGAAGGAAACAACATGACTATTGCATGATGACATAATTTTATCCCGTAAAGTGAGGTCCATCAGACTTTCGAAAGATTTTGTTATGCCTGATAAATCACGTCTTGAGACACGTTTTGACTGCCAACGCAAAGTCACCAAAGTTATTACTATTATCACGTAAAACCGACTTAAACTTTTGACGATATCCTGCCTCATCCAAGAAGTATTTCCGCAGCAAGACTGCCTTTAGCTCATCGTAATAATTTCTCTTCTCCCCCTCAATGACATACACAATGTTTAAAGCCTCGCCCTTTAAGAAATATGACAATAAAATTAGCCATGATTTCTTAGGTAAACTCATATCTGAGGCTCATGACTCGAACCTCAAAATGAAACAATATATGTCATTATTAGTTGGTGAAAAATTAGGTAATTTTAATCTATAATGAGGGGTGCTCTCTTTCTTGGACGACCTACTACCACAAACGTCAATGTTTATCTATTGTTGCAGGCGCATTTTCTCAAGTTCAGAAGTTTTGTCACGTCCATCCTGATTCTGTTGTTGTCTCAATCTCTCTATTTCTTGATGATGTTTTAATTCCGCCATTTTGACTATGTCTTCCCTCTCACGGTTTTTTTCTGTATCTCTTTCAACTTAATTCTGACTTCTCTCTCCTCTTTTTCTATCATATAACCTCTGTTCTCTGTCTATCATATAACCTCTGTTCTCTGGCTTCTTTCTTAGCTTCCTCCATTTGGTCCTGTACATACTTCTCGAGAATGTCTCCTTCTTTACCAAGTTTACGTCCCTGTTCCAGAAATTGGTCAAACAACGACATGATAAATAATATCCTTGTACTAAACGTATAATACTATACTCAGTCGTAATATATGTGATAAGTAATATATCTCAACTCGTATAACTATATACGATACCTACCAACAATCGTTTCTCAGCGTAGCTGTATCACTAATCATATATCAAATTTCACTCTTGTCAAAAATTATCCAATACAAGTAAATGATCAATGCATCAATGAAGAATCACATAATACAACATTACAAAAAACTGAGACCGCAAAGACATTAGTAAAAAGAAAAGGAAAGAACAGAAAGTATAGTGATCAGAAAAATAATTGCACTAAAATATAAAAGATTCTTCCACTTAAAGAAGACAAAACAAGAAGCTATATATCTATAAAATAAATGATGTAAATATTAAAAATAAAGCAAGGGAAGGCAAACGGATCACAAACATTACTGGACTGGAACAAAGTCACAATAACGGAGATATAATACAAGAAAAGACGTGACGTCACAACTAACCACGTAGGAATATAATAGACTCAATCGGAGCTTAAATATCTCTCAGCAATGAATGCCGGCCTTCGAAAGAGAATATTATATAATGTTTCTAAAGAACAGCACTGAACAACTTTATCAGATGATGAAAATCATTCATGCTTCCACCAGCAGCCCACGAATAGAAAGAACACCATTTCGAAAACATGAAAGTATCATGATGTTCCTTATAAGATACTGAACTGACAACCAAGACACTACACAAGAGATCTCATCATCATGTGACGTATTCTTTCAAGAACGTTGTCTTCATTACAGCTGCTCTGAACGCATCACGATTCTGGGCAAGTCGACCTGCATCAGCCAAAGACAAGTTCAGACTCTCTGTGATGTCCTGGGTCCACCGTCGTCTAGATCGACCCCTTCCCCTTTTTCCAGGGACCATGCCTTCCATCACTATTTTTTCCAGACTATTATGTCTTTTTATATGACCGAAAAATTTCAGCTTCCTTATTGCGATGGTATTTAGGAGCCAATGTTCTTGTACGTTTAGTGAGTGCAGTACTTCTCTGTTGGTCTTTTTTTCTGTCCAGGGTATTCTCAACATCCTTTTGTAGCATTTCATTTCGAATGATGTAACTTTTTTTTGCAACTGTTTTATTGAGTGTCCAAGTCTCGCAGCCGTATGTTGCTACTGGGAATATACATGCTCTGATCAGTTGTAACTTTGTTTCTTTGCACAAGAGATCTACTTATCTGAAAAACCAAGTCCTGCCATTTCCCACTGCAGTACAGATACGAAAGAAGAGGCACACATAATTCGCAGTAGTCACTTGAAATCAAATGAAGGTGTAGATCTCTCACGGGTGTTGGATTACGTAAATAGAAATCTGATATGACAATGCGAACTTGAAACGTCCGTAGCTTTACCGATATGTCCCAGTTAACTTGAAGAGTATGTGACGTCACTGATATGTCCTAGCTAACTAGAAGCGTCTGTGGCGTTACTGACAACGATCGACAATGATTCTGACGTGAAAAGTCAGTCGTCCAATAAAAAGAAGCGCATAGGGTAACTATTGTCCACAGATCACAAGTAGAATCTTCACCACAAATGTCGAGATGGTTCTTGAGAGTAAATGCTAATTAATTCATAATAGTTCTCTATGGGGTGTTCACAATTGACAGTAGGACTGTGCAGCTTTGGCAGTTGAGGTCACCTTGTAACGATCGTAATGGTCAGCGTCTCTGTTTCTGCGCGTTAATGACAGCGAATAATGTGCAGTGTAGCGGGTCACTCAAACAAACCGCACGTGATGGAATTGACTGTTACTTAAACGAAAGTGTTGTAGTTCAGGTCTTGAAAAAAAAAACGTATTTGATTATCTGTACAATGTAGGCAAAAGTTGAAGAACGCTCCATTTTTAAATGACCATGATTCGAGTACGATTTTTCAACGTTATATGGGTCTTGAACATATTCCTTCTTGCCTTTTCTGAAAATAATATTCCTTTAGATCACAACACTTGAGCCACAATTAATTCAAGTGTTCATGACTTGACGGCAAAAGTTAATTGCAGGCAACAAGAATAATTTCATTTTCCATAATAAAACACTTCTGGACAAAAGTTCATCTGATAGTCTCATCACATCCGATAGGAAAAGAGCCCCCACATCTGTGGCAAAATGTTCAAACGTGCTGGCATATAATAAATGACTAGTTGTCTAGGTTCCCAGGCCAGATGCAACTATCAACGATTCAACATCAGAACAGCAACAACGGTGCTAACGATAAAAGGGATATCCAAAGTCCTTGTTACATCCACGAACATTTAATGACGATTGCAATTCATAAGATGCATCACATAAATCATGTATCCAATATTTCCATATTCTATCTCTCGTGATAACACCATGATTATATTCTATCCTCTATGCGAATGTCAGTTCATTGTAGGAACGCTTACCAAAACTGCGAGGCTTGCAGTTACATGTCCAGTCCACACAGTGGAAACATCAACAATGATAATGTCGCTAGGCCAAACAAAGCCACGTTATATGCGATGTACGCTAAACGACCACAAAAAAGGTGCTAACACTTGTAAGCACTATCTTTGCATCCATTATAAACTCACATGTGACGAGCAAAAGACATACGCCCCATCTGCTAATTGCCTTTTCTGAAAAGAATGGACGCAGTCATTAGTAATACCGCTTCCAAAGAAAGGAAATCTAAAAATGTGCAAGAACTACAGAACCATTAGCCTTATTAGTCATCCAAGTAAGGCGATGTTAAGGATACTTTTGAACAGAATAAAACAGAAATCAGAAGAAATCTTGTCAGAGGAACAGGCTGGCTTTTGACCAAAAAGAAGTACCTCAGAACAAATCCTCAATATTAGATTACTGATCGAAAAACATCTCCAGCATCAACATGATTTATACCATAACTTCATCGATTTCACAAAAGCCTTCGATCGAGTCTGGCATGAAGGTTTATGGCAAATAATGAGAAAATTCAATTTTGATACCAACATCATAGATATCATTGAAGCACTATACAAGGACGCAAGCAGTGCTGTTTTTGCAAGCAATGACATTGGAGAATTTTTCAAAACAACTGTAGGAGTTCGCCAGGGATGTATCCTGTCACCAGTGCTCTTTAACATTATCTAGAACATATTATGCAGGAGGCTCTCTACGATTATAAATCAACCATATCGATTGGAGGCCGACCTCTGTGTAATCTACGTTTTGCTGATGATATTGATCTGATAGCTGGAACAGAATCAGAACTTCAAGACCTTACCTCTAGACTGGAGAAAGTAACAAGAACATATGGGATGGAAATTAATATAGAAAAAAGCAAGATATTGGCGAATAGCCATAAGAAACATGTTCCGACCAACATTACGTTAAATGGGCAAACGTTAGAAGAAGTTAACACCTTTAAATATCTCGGGTCCACTATATATAGTGATGGAAGATCAAATAAAGAAATCAAGACAAGACTTGAGATGGCCTCAGCTGCCATGACAAGGTTGAATGTGATCTGGAAAAGTAACATCAGTTTTCCTGTGAAGATCAAATTATACAAATCACTTGTATTATCTATTCTCTTGTATGGGTGTGAGGGCTGGACACTCACTGCAGATACGGAGCGAAGGATTCAGGCTTTCGAGCATAAATGTTATAGAAGAATTTTGCGCATTTGCTATAAAGAGCACAAAACAAATGTCTATGTTAGAGAGAAGATAAACACCTATGCAGGCCATCAAGAACCACTTTTGTCAATAGTGAAACGTCGAAAGCTTGCCTGGTTTGGGCATGTAACTCGTCATGACTCCCTTTCGAAAACGATCCTCCAGGGAACAGTCGAAGGTAAACGGAGAAGAGGAAGGCAAAGAAAATCCTGGGCTGATAACATCAAAGAATGGGCAGGACACGGTTTCTCCACCCTTGTACGCATTGCTGAGAATAGAGAGCAGTGGAGGACCCTGTCTGCTGATGCTTCCACCATAGCACCCCTACGACCCATGACGGGTTATGGGTTGAGATGAGATGATGATGAAAATAATATTCCTTTAGATCACAACACTTGAGCCACAATTAATTCAAGTGTTCATGACTTGACGGCAAAAGTTAATTGCAGGCAACAAGAATAATTTCATTTTCCATAATGAAACACTTCTGGACAAAAGTTCATCTGATAGTCTCATCACATCCGATAGGAAAAGAGCCCCCACATCTGTGGCAAAATGTTCAAACGTGCTGGCATATAATAAATGACTAGTTGTCTAGGTTCCCAGGCCAGATGCAACTATCAACGATTCAACATCAGAACAGCACCAACGGTGCTAACGATAAAAGGGATATCCAAAGTCCTTGTTACATCCACGAACATTTAATGACGATAGCAATTCATAAGATGCATCACATAAATCATGTATCCAATATTTCCATATTCTATCTCTCGTGATAACACCATGATTATATTCTATCCTCTATGCGAATGTCAGTTCATTGTAGGAACGCTTACCAAAACTGCGAGGCTTGCAGTTACATGTCCAGTCCACACAGTGGAAACATCAACAATGATAATGTCGCTAGGCCAAACAAAGCCACGTTATATGCGATGTACGCTAAACGACCACAAAAAAGGTGCTAACACTTGTGAGCACTATCTTTGCATCCATTATAAACTCACATGTGACGAGCAAAAGACATACGCCCCATCTGCTAATTGGCTTCCAATTTTCAACCAGTTATCTGTTTGGGCGGTCTTTGCTTATTCTTCCATAGCGCCGTGTAGCTTCCAGACCAGCATGTTTACGTCGTAGGTCCATAGGTTCTACGTTTGCATCAATTTCACAAGCAGCTGTGGGTGTGGTTTTCATTCCCCCACATATGAACCTTAGAACTTGGTTTTGGACTTTGTCCAACTCTGCTTGAGTGGTTTTGCTCATTGCCTACTGCAGCAATCCGTTGTTATCCATGACTGATCGAACATATCCCAGGTACAACTGTTTCTCATTCTTTTTCTTCGTTCACTCTCAGACGTCCACTTGAATGTCTTTAAAGACAGCAGTAGTCAGTTTGAGGCTGTTTGAATCCATGTAAAGCTTTTCCACGAAAGGTACTGATGTCGGCCATATGCGCTTTCTCTGTACCGCACATGTTGGGCAACTTTGAAGCAGATGTTCAGCAGTCATTTTCTCAGTATCACAGTTACACTGATCGGTAGTTCCTATCTTTAGCTTTTTGAATATATGGTATCTCAATCTGTTGTGGTCAGTGCGGAGTCTGAAGATTACCACTTGTTCTCTTGTGTTCAGCAGGTAGTAAGCATCATTCTGTGTGTGACCTGGATGTTCTACATTCCATTTGTTTCTGTATCTGATTCTGATAAAATTCTTTGTCTCCTCGAAAGTTACGCTTGCTTCAGGCTGAGGTAGATTTCCACCTTCCTTTGCCAATCTGTCAACCTCTTCATTGCCGGTGACGTTACAATGAGATGGGATCCATTGGATCACAACGCTTTTGAATCGTTGACATAGTTTTGGAGCACTATTCTGAGGTCATCCTGGTCTGTATTATTTTGGCTTGTCAACGTTGCAATTATTGACTGTGCATCAGTAAAGAAAGCAACTTGTCTCTCTGTGCTTTCCCTGTCAATATAATCTCTGCTGCAGTTTTCAAGGCCTCTGCCTCTGCTCTGAAACTACTTGAGAATTGTCTTGTTGCCACTGACCCCTTTTTCTGCACCAGTGCTTAAGGTCAGAAAGACACCCCTACCTCCATTTTCTGTTGCGTTTTTTTGCCGATCCATCTGTGTATGCATGGGTCCAAGTGTTGCATGGGTGATGTTTAAATATTTTGTCGCTATGGATTTCCTCTCTGTTGCAGTCTGGCTCCTTTGTCTTTCAATTCCAAGAATGTGTTTTTATAACTTCAGGGAAAATATGTTGTTTCCAAACTGGAAGTTTTTGTGCAGTGCAGATGGTGATACTGCATTTATTGAAACTGCTCTCATCTGTGGTTTGATTGATTCTACAAAGTTGCTTCGTTTGAGTCTTTGCCTTCTAAGAGCATTCATTCTAAGGCACATTAGATGGTATGTTAGTCTTTTGAATATTTCAGCTTGTTGCTTAGCTCTGCTTTCTCTTCTATCCTCCGTTGGCAGGAGGCATGTAATCGTTTCGAGTTCTTTCGTATGTGTTATCTTCATGTGGCAGAAATGGAAGAAGCAACTGTTTGAGATTTCCTCTTGCTGTTCCCCAGCTAGTGCTTGCAAGATAATTAGCTCTAATAGACGCAATTGTTGCAATAATTAGTATTTACTTAGGTCAGAGAGACTCACTTGCTATGATAATTAGTGCTTTTTATGTCCAGGAGGTCAATTTATAACGATAATTAATATGCCTTTTACCATTGTAGCTTTAGCAGTAGCGGAAGTTTAAAGAGACCAATTTATAACGATATTTAATATGCCTTTTATCATTGTAGCTTTAGCAGTAGCGGAAGGTTTAAGAGACCTATTAATAACGATTATTAAGGTATCTTTTATCATTCTAAGTTTTACAACAGCAGCAGAAGATCTAAGAAACCAGTTTATTACAATAATTAATGTACCCTTTATCAGTCTAGTTTTACCAGAAACAGAAGATCTACGAAACCAGTTTATAACGATAATGAATGTTCCCTTTATCACTCTAGCTATTGCGGCAGCGGATGATCTAAGAGACCAGTTTATTTCAATAATTGGTCTCGGCATTGGCTTGGAACCTCGGAAAGAATTACTTGGTATGGTCGGAAATGACGAAAACAGTGTCTTCTTTATGAACCGTTATTCTGACCTGAGAGATTTTCGTGTCAAAGTAGTTAAACGTGTCTGTGAAGGTAAAGTAACATATTTTAGTTTACTAGTAGATCTTTTTCATATTTATGTAATTTATTTCACTGGCCTAATGTTACAATAATTATCTTTTCTACTGATAAACAAAACATTTTGAGTTGCTTACTTTGGACTTTAAGATCATAATATCTACACTATTTCACTGATATATGGCGGTCATCTTTAGAAAATTGAATTATAACCTTTTCCAGCAAATATCTGGCTGTTTTAATACTTTTGTAAATATGTTATAATCTCTGCTCAGGTTTGATTTCAGCAGGTCTGATAGGTCTATTTATCATGAGCTCCGACCCTCCCTGTTATCACATACCGTCGGCTTGTTTCACTCTCACCTCGTGCTAGGATGAGTCAAATTTTATGACTAAATATTTAGTTGCTTATCGACACCATTCGCTGCATTTTTACCAACAGATATTGTATCTAGACTGAATTATGCCATGCCTCACCAAGACTTAGCAATGTTCCAAAAATACATTGTAATAGTCTGGTTAATAGTATGTCATGGAGGAAACAGGTATTATTCAGGACGCGCGCTGGAGGCGCGCCAGGAGGCGCGTGACTTTTATATAGCAAAAACGCCAGGAGGAGCGTGACTTTTATATAAGCGCATTCAGGAGGCGCGCAGGAGGTGGGCCAGGAGGCGCATGCCTGTTATATAGCGATATATTAGTTCGCTAATGGTATTGTTTATTTAGATAACAAGACGACGATATATTTAGACAATAGGAAGACGCTATATTTAGACAATAGGAAGATATATTTAGACAAGAAGAAGACGATATATTTAAATAACAAGAAGACGATATTTATTGAGACGTTAGTTATACGATATATTTAGACAACAAGAAAACGATATATTTAGAATAAGAAGACGATATATTTAGACAACAGGAAGACGATATATTTTGACGATATATATTTACAACAGTTATACGATATTTATATACATATAATAGGAAGACTTTTAGACAACAGTTATATATATATATATATATATATATATATATATATATATATATATATATATATATATATATATAGATAACAAAAAGATTTTTAGTTAATATAGTTTATTTTATATTCAATACTGTTTTGTAGTGTAGTAACAAAACATATAGGAGCATAAACGATAACAAAAATATAGGAGCACACATATATATATATAGTATTTTTTAACATTACATGACTATATATTATCGTTGTACAATTGACAAATAACACATAGGATCACACATGTACAGTACTTTGTTATATACATATTTATATTGGAAGATGGGATGTGTGTATATGGTAACATTATCACAGATTGTAAGAAATAAAATATAACACCGGGGTACAGCTGCAGACCAGACCTGAGGAAGGGGTGTCGGCACATTGTCGTCACGTCGTAAAAATAGAGAGGTGCGTATTGTGTGTGTGTGTGTACATAGTGGAAGAGAGAGAGTTTAGATGTTGAGGGGTGATGTGGTGACGTTGTCGGTATGGACCTGTCGTTTGATGTAAAAGTAAGACAGGGCGTTGCGGTGTTGTTCGTATGTGTAGATGGAGGATTTGTGTGCTCGGAACCCAATATTTTTCCCGCCCTGTGCTTGTGTGTTGAGTACTTCTAAGAATGTATTTTTGTCGATTTTGATGTGGTGTTTGCTGAGTCATTTTGTGGTTGTTTTGTCGTAGTCCCCAAAACAGTGATAAGTCTTGCTGCACAGCGAAATCATCCCGCTGCATTCGTACTCTAATTTAAAAAGGCCCGGTGTCCATTTGTCGAATAATTATTGTTCGTGGCATTTCTGACAAACGGCGCGCGTTTTACCCTCGTGTTGCTGTCATTTTCGACGGAGTCATCTGTCAAGTTATTTGCTTATGTTTGTATCATAAGTATAATTGTGTCTTTACCTGCGATGTCAGGTTGATTAGGGGTTGTCTTCCCTCGTTTATTCATTCATTGTGTTTGACCTTTAGGGTCAGAGGTTGACAGTTCGGCGTAGGCCTATGGGAAGGTTTTTTAAGCGGGAGTGAGATATACTTCCGGGAAGCCGGGAGGTCCTGTTTTTCTGAAGGGACCAAGAGTCCATTGTTTTTCGGGGAGAATCTTCGAAGTAACTGCTATGGCAGTTTTCCCCAGTGAATCTCTGTGCGTCGGGATGACGACAGAATTCCTTGTGTAGTTCTGAGGATTCATTTACCAGGTAATACCGACCTTTATGCATTATTACGCTTTTCGGTGGCAGAACATGTAAAGGATTACCTAGGGTGAACAGCAGCTCACTGATCCGCCATTTCAGAACTTATATATTTGTGCTCGAGGTAGCCATCCAAGACTGTTAGTCTTATATTGTCCAGAAATCCAGTGACGAAGATATATTGTGGGAGCCGCAGATTGGCGGAACTTCTATCTACAATAAGTATTACTGCAGGGTTGATGATAACCTATTTAACAGAAGTACACGGCCGACGTCAGAACGAGGCCTGTGCTTTCGGCTATTATACTACAGCCTGATATGTGCAATTGGCGGGGAGTGCCAAGTTGCACCTGTGTGTCAAGTAACTAAGGCATCTGACGCGTTTAGTCAGAGACGCCAAGGGCGACGCTACGAACTGTCATTATTGAAGAACTTTGCTATTGACCATGCACGTCTATTCTGATGTTTACCTTTTTGAATG
This sequence comes from Oreohelix idahoensis, assembly GCA_024509875.1. Classification (NCBI taxonomy): domain Eukaryota; kingdom Metazoa; phylum Mollusca; class Gastropoda; order Stylommatophora; family Oreohelicidae; genus Oreohelix; species Oreohelix idahoensis. The sequence continues at coordinate 580,023 of JAMPIV010015679.1, forward strand.
CCAAATGTATACCTATCGATGTCAGGTCAGCATGACCTTGTTACACTGACTGTTCCTGTTGATATTATGTGTGTTCCCGTCAATAAATGTCTTGAAACATGCCTGCAGTGTCAAAGCATCCTTGATTACTGCATGTGAGAGTATGGGTTGCAGGATCTACATCTATACGAGCCTAAACACATTCGCGCCTTCATTCGCACCCACACTCAATTCATCATACGCTCGCACTACACATCTAACAACATGTATACTGTCTTGGGCCAGTGATCACCTCAACAAGAAAAAAAAGACAGTTACATTTCTGGTGGACCAGTTACGTGGGCTCTTATGATACATTTCTTGTCGCCAATGTGGCCTAGAAACTTACATTTCTGATGGACCAGATCTGTGGGTTTAAAAAGAACAGAGCGAGCATTTGACATTATTGTTGACATTTATGGATCCAGAAATTTACATTCCTGGTTGGCTGTTACATGTATGATGTCTCCAGTTTTGTCGAGAAAGTTACAAGAAGGACAAGTACACATTACACTTCTGATCTGTGGGTCTAAGCTACACACGGGACAGCCGTAACACACAGCGCTAATTCTACACTTGCAAGTTTTGGCTACAACAGGACAGATATAGGTCATCAACGGTTGACCCAAATAAACAGTACGAGCATTTATATTATAATGCTACATAAAGCATAACAAGACATGTACTGAAGTTAACTACTAGGCATTTGCTACGTGGACCATAACTGCATAGAAGGCGGGTTCCTATTGTAAACAGTACTGCTGGTTGTTACACGTTTCATTCAACAACAGACTTTTCTAGGTCAGAGCATTCAAGCTACATTGTTGGAGGTCAAGTGTCTGTAAACAGTACGTGGAAATTGTAAACATTCAATGTGCAGCCCTAATTTGAGAAGGTCATAGTAACTTTGGTTCGTGAATACCACTTTATGTTACAGTGGATTTGACGTTCAGTGCGCGTTTGACATTTCGTTTCTGTGTTCGCAAGGAGCAAGAAATTTATTTTAGTTTCAGCTGTGACTGAACTTGTTCTGCAACACATTGAAATTGATTGCTATATGTTTATGTCACCTCTACTGTTTTTGTGTATTTTTCTGCGGGTTTTTCGGTTGGTGGGTCTTACGGTAAATATGCCACTTGATCGAGGCTTACTGTAAGCGTTCTGTAGGTGCAAATTTTCTTAATTTGGAAATTTGCTAGTGACAATTGGTCGCTATTGATGTTAGCTGTGATGTAATTGTACTTAACGTTGTTTTTGTAATATTTTGTCTGTTTTTCAGTTTTGATTGTCGATTTGTTTTGTTTGTATTCTGTAGGTCTCTCCTTTCTTGTGTATTTCTCTACACATTTTTGGTTAAAACAGTGTTGCCATTTGTATTGTTTTGTATTTTTGTCTTTGTATTTTTTTTTTGGTTGTACTACATTACTGTCATGCACAGTCTACATACACATACTTGGTCATGTTTTGATATTATTGATAAGGTAGACTCTTCATATAGAGTTTCTTAATAAATTATTATTATATAAGATATTTATACAAGTTCTTTGATAAAAGACTTGTTATCTACAAAGATTGAGACAAGGTGAAATACATATTCAAGTTCTTTATAAAAAAGACTTGTGCCCATAGTGAGTGGGATATAAGGGAATTTTTTTCCCACAGGTACTCAGGTGATTTTTTGGGTACATTATAAACAAGAGGAACATACAAAGTCTTTGTCTAAGACTAAGACAGTAAAATAAAGTGAAGTGAGTATACAAGTCTATCATTTCAGACTTGTCTCCCATTAAAGTGGGATAATTTAATATATTTGCTTCTGCAAGTTACTGATCTCAGTAGACAAGATGTCTACATTGGACTACTTTATTACACAAGGGAGAGCCCTTGATAAGACTGGTCAACAGTTAGAACAATGGGCTGTTGCTCAGTATGACAAAGCATTAGCTGCTGAAGAGAGAAGGGCTGCTGCAGAGGAAAAAAAAACTATGGCTGAAGAGAAGAGATTAGAAAGAGAAGCAGCTGCTGAACAAAAAAGGCTAGACAGAGAAGCTGATATTGCTGCTGAACAAAAGAAATTGCAGATGCAGGTGGAGGAAAGGAGATTTGAAGCTGAACAAAAGAGATTAGACAAAGAGGCTGCTGCAGAGGAGAGGAAAGCTCAAGCTGCTGCAGAGGAGAGGAAAGCTCAAGCTGCTGCAGAGGAGAGGAAAGCTCAAGCTGCTGCAGAGGAGAGGAAAGCTCAAGCTGCTGCAGAGGAGAGGAAAGCTCAAGCTGCTACAGAGGAGAGGAAAGCTGAGGCTGAAAACAGAAATGGAACTTGATGAAAAACTCGCAACTTTGGAGTTAGAGAAATTGAAATTGGCGAGTACGGGTGCTCAGCAAACAACTTCGAGTACGACAAAGGAGTTTGTTAGTAGGATTAAATTGCCTCATTTCAATCCTTTAAAGGATGACGTAGCAGATTATCTAGATAGATTCCAATTTTTGTGCGATACGCATAACATAAAAAAGGAAAAATATGTTGAACAACTGATGCCATTTTTTACAGGTGACACAGTGACTACTCTTATGACAATAGACGAACATGAGAGGACTAATTATGATGTTGTCAGGGCAGCATTGCTAAAAAAATATCAACTAAAACAAGAAGACTATCGTCTTCGTTTTAGGACAATGTTGCCAGAAAATGGAGTAGATTTCTCTGATTTTGTTACAAAGATACGTCGTACATTTACACGATGGGTTGAGTTGTCTCAGATTGAGAAAACATATGAAGGTCTAATGGACTTATTATTGCGAGATAAGGTTTTGTCATCTGTTAATGATTCTTTTCTTGCATTCCTTCATGAGCGTAAGCCTAAAAACTTAAAAGAAATGGAGGAATACTGTTGTCAGTATGCCACAGCACATCCCCATGCTACAGTTAGCAATTCTAAAGTGAAAGAAGGGTTGCCAGCTGCTTCGGCAACACCATATGGCCCTAATTTCAGAAAAAAATTTCAGGGTGCTCAACAAAATTGGAATAGGGGAAGTAATCAAAATTACACTCAGAAGCGGAGTAATCCAACACATGATGGTTCTTCGTCTATGCAGTGGAGACAAGATGGTAGTTCTCGTAATTTTAGTGGTAATAATTTGAGACACTTTCGCAAAGGCTATCCAAATAATAACTATTCAAATTTTCGAGGTAATCATTCTCGACGTCAAGATTATGACGATGGTGAATTTAGAAACCGGGATTCAAACCGGAATGATGATTACAATAGGCAATATGATAACAATTACAGGGGAAATGATAGTCGAAATAATTACAGGGGAAATGATAATCGAGGTAGACCTAGGTTTAACAAGAAAAGACCTTACCAACAGGCAAACTCTGCGCAACAAGAGTTTGATGGAGCCTGTAATACAGTAAATGATAGTGGTAACTCTAGGGCTATCACTGGTTGTGCTTTCGATTTTGGGAGAGCAACTGAATGCCCCCAATGCTTAACATTGTTTGACTCATCAACTGTATCTACGCTAAGTTGTGGTCACCCTCTTCCTGCTCTACCTGCTACAGTTGCGCATGATGGGAGAGGATCTCTCATCTTACATAAAGGTCTAATAAATGATAGGCTAGTCTCAGTACTTTTCGATTCGGGATGTACTACCGTCGGGGTTAAGGAGTCTCTGATAGATCCTTGCTGTGCCACTGGAAAAACAATCAAATGTGTTACATTTGGTGGTACTATGGAAAGCTATCCTACTGCTATTATTAGGATTGACACTCCTTTCTTCACAGGAGATGTCCATGCATGTCTTCTTCCTAATCCTATTGCGGATCTTATAATCGGTCGTATTCATGGGGTTAAGGAATGCACCCCGCAACAAATTTCTAGTTGGGAAGAAAAAAACATTCAAACGGTCAATGCAGTGGTGACAAGAGCTCAAGCTCTTAATCCCCCAACTTCATCTGATAATAGTAATGAAGTTGATAGCCAAGACGAGCACTTGGTGATTTCCCATGACTCGTTTGTTAAACGTCAAGAAGAGGATCCTTCTTTGAAGAAATACTTCCTTCTTGCAAAGAAAGGGGATCCCAATCAAAATACGAATCACAAATCGTATATTACTATGAAGAATGGTATATTGGTACGAATGGTACAACACTCGGACAAGTCTATGCATTCGCAAATTCTTGTGCCTAAGTGTATGAGAGCCTTAATTCTTCGGCATGCACACGATTCTCAGTGTGCTGGACACATGGGTTTTTCCAGAACTAAAACTAGAGTCCTTGCGTCATTCTTTTGGCCATTCGTGAATAAAGACATCCGAATTTATTGCCGATCTTGCAAAATTTGTCAAGAGGTCAAGTCTAGGGGTCCGAGACATGCTGCTCCTATTCAGGCTGCAGATATTCCGATTCGGCCGTTTCAGAAAATGGCTATAGACATCATTGGTCCGTTCAAAATTAAGTCAGCCAGAGGACACCAATTTATCCTCACTTGCGTGGACATGTGCACGCGTTGGCCAGAGGCTATTCCTCTGAAGAGCATATCAACTGTCGATATCGCTGATGCTCTTTGGCTCGTATTTTCTCGTCTGGGATTCCCCGGAGAAATACTGTCGGATCACGGCACTCAGTTAATTTCGGACGTTATGTCTCAGGTAATGGCTACGCTAGACATTAAAAGGTCTCTCAGTAGTATTTATCATCCAATGTCCAATGGATTGGTAGAACGTCTTAACAGGACACTAAAGAACTTACTTGGCAAGATAACGGAGGATCATCCTGAAGATTGGGACAGGGTTTTACCTGCAGTCCTCTTTGCCTATAGAGAGGTTCCCAACGAGCATACAGGGTTTTCTCCTTTCGAACTTGTCTTTGGCGCGCAACCGCGCGGGCCAATGTCCTTGTTACACGATTTGATAACTTCCGATAATATTGACGATGATACACAATCGTCATATGAATATGTTATAGCTCTTAGAGAAAAGATTATCGAATCGTGCAGGTTAGCAACTTCATCTTCCGAATTTGCGAAAGAAAAAGCTAGGCGATTTGCTAATAAGAAAAGACGCCTACGTCAACTTTGTCCTGGAGACAAAGCATATGTCTTACTGCCCTCAAGAGAGAATAGACTTCTCATTTCTTGGAAGGGTCCATACACTATAGTCTCGAAAATTTCTGATGTCGACTATATTGTCGATGTGGATGGAAGGCATAAAACCTTCCATATAAATATGCTAACAGAGTTTATTGAACGTCCAGACTATTTACAGCCTATTTTCCAGGCGACGGACGACTCTCCAGTTCAACATGGTCACATCTCATCCCTGTCCGTTATACAGGATGAGGAAACTATTTTTTCTGACGTGAACTTACCTCTTCCTGCGATTCCACTTACTTCAACGGAATCGTGGAGAGACGTTACAGTCTCTTCCAACTTGTCTTTTGAGGAACAGCGTCAAGTATCCTCTACGTTACAATCATATCAGGATGTCCTTACCGACATTCCTGGACACACAGATGTCATAGAACATGACATCATACTTACTGATCGTAATCCGATCAGAGTAAGACCATACCCAATACCTATTCATTTTCAAGCACAAGTCGAGAAAGAATTGGATGAAATGATTCAACTACAAATAATTGAACCATCCACTTCAGCTTATTCTTCGTCGATAGTTATTGTTCGAAAGAAAGACAATAACATACGTCTTTGCGTTGATTATCGCAAATTAAATCAAGTTACGAAGTTCGATGCTGAACCTATGCCGTTATTAGATGATCTACTTATTAGACTTTCTAAAGCTAAATTCTTTACTAAACTAGACTTGTCGAAAGGTTATTGGCAAGTCCCACTGACGGAACACGCCAAACCTCTCACTGCTTTTTCGACACCTAGGGGTCTGTTTCAATGGAATTTTATGCCTTTCGGGCTTATGAACGCCCCAGCGACTTTCGTGCGCATGATGCGACGAATTCTATCAGATCGTGCAGATGTCATTGCATATTTAGACGACATCTGTCTTTTCAGCGATACTTGGGAAGAACACTATGTGGGTCTAAAGGAATTGCTATCTACTCTACGTGAGCATAGTTTGACTGCTAAACCCTCTAAAGCTTTTGTTGGGTTTAGTGAAATTTCCTTCCTAGGTCATCGAGTTGGTCATGGTCTGTTGAAGACAGAGGACCAAAACATTTCAAAGATATTAAATATCTCGGTTCCGAAGACAAAAAAGCAAGTGCGTAGTCTCTTGGGATTGATACAATTCTATGGAAGATTCATTGAGAATCTGTCCTCCATTATGGCACCACTTTCAACGTTATTGAAAAAAGGTTCTCCTAATATGGTGCGTTGGTCCCAAGAATGCCAATCTTCATTGGATCAGGTTAAGAATTTGTTCTCATCTCATCCTATCTTAAGACTACCGACGATTGATAAGACTTTTGTCCTTCGTAGTGATGCCTCTTCCACTGGCATTGGAGCGGCACTAATGCAGGAATATTCAGGAACTCTGCATCCTGTAATGTATATTTCTAGGAAGCTGAATGCGGCAGAAAGGAATTACTCGGTTTTGGACCGTGAATTGTTGGCTATGGTTTGGTCCATTCTTAAGCTACAAAGGTTCCTTCTGGGCGCGCATTTCTTTATGGAAACCGACCAAAAAGCTCTTACGGCTATGCAAAGTAAGGATTTGAAGAGCTCGAGATCTACTCGTTATGCTATTGCTCTTCAGCCTTTCCATTTCACGGTGCGAGCTATCCGTGGTTCGGATAATGTGATGGCGGACATATTGTCTAGATGCCCACATGATTCCAGTTAAATCTTGTGTCCTAGTTTTTCCTGATATATTTTCAGACTTAGGTCTGTCCTTAATATCATAATATGTTGTAATACAAATGTATTTGGATGATGTTTAGATAATTTAACAAATTTCATTTTGTCCATCCATCAGTGATATGTTGCTAAAATAGCATTGACATTTGTATATTGCTATGATTATATTATTTAGTAATGTTTGATATATGATTGGTATTGCCAGCAACTTAGGTTTCTTGAATGGTATCCCTTAGTTTGTTTGGCTTAAAGGAAATATTTTCTCCTATGTTGGGAGATGATTTGTACCCTCTTCTATTGTACCTGATATTAGGTTCATTGTTTGCATGAGCACAGAAGTGATACTGGTGCTATCTTGCTCATGAACATATTAAAAAAAAAAAATTGCATTTTTTTTTTACAGGGGGGTGGTAGTAATGTTGCTGTCATTTTCGACGGAGTCATCTGTCAAGTTATTTGCTTATGTTTGTATCATAAGTATAATTGTGTCTTTACCTGCGATGTCAGGTTGATTAGGGGTTGTCTTCCCTTGTTTATTCATTCATTGTGTTTGACCTTTAGGGTCAGAGGTTGACAGTTCGGCGTAGGCCTATGGGAAGGTTTTTTAAGCGGGAGTGAGATATACTTCCGGGAAGCCGGGAGGTCCTGTTTTTCTGAAGGGACCAAGAGTCCATTGTTTTTCGGGGAGAATCTTCGAAGTAACTGCTATGGCAGTTTTCCCCAGTGAATCTCTGTGCGTCGGGATGACGACAGAATTCCTTGTGATGTTCTGAGGATTCATTTACCAGGTAATACCGACCTTTATGCATTATTACGCTTTTCGGTGGCAGAACATGTAAAGGATTACCTAGGGTGAACAGCAGCTCACTGATCCGCCATTTCAGAACTTATATATTTGTGCTCGAGGTAGCCATCCAAGACTGTTAGTCTTATATTGTCCAGAAATCCAGTGACGAAGATATATTGTGGGAGCCGCAGATTGGCGGAACTTCTATCTACAATAAGTATTACTGCAGGGTTGATGATAACCTATTTAACAGAAGTACACGGCCGACGTCAGAACGAGGCCTGTGCTTTCGGCTATTATACTACAGCCTGATATGTGCAATTGGCGGGGAGTGCCAAGTTGCACCTGTGTGTCATAGTAACTAAGGCATCTGACGCGTTTAGTCAGAGACGCCAAGGGCGACGCTACGAACTGTCATTATTGAAGAACTTTGCTATTGACCATGCACGTCTATTCTGATGTTTACCTTTTTTGAATGCCAAATGTATACCTATCGATGTCAGGTCAGCATGACCTTGTTACACTGACTGTTCCTGTTGATATTATGTGTGTTCCCGTCAATAAATGTCTTGAAACATGCCTGCAGTGTCAAAGCATCCTTGATTACTGCATGTGAGAGTATGGGTTGCAGGATCTACATCTATACGAGCCTAAACACATTCGCGCCTTCATTCGCACCCACACTCAATTCATCATACGCTCGCACTACACATCTAACAACATGTATACTGTCTTGGGCCAGTGATCACCTCAACAAGAAAAAAAAGACAGTTACACCTCGCTAGCGACAAAAACGGCTCTATGTTCGGGACATACTTCCGCGGAGAACCACCGGTGGTAGGTACTATGAAATTCGCGTCGCATAGCGGGCTTAACAACGTCCGCTAAGTTGTCTGAACTAAGAGCCAAATAACGACTGTCGGTGTCTGTCTCACACAACTGAAAGTCTGACCTATCTACAAATTTATCTAAACAGTCATAGTAAAACTCTAACATTCTCAATTTAGCATATTGATACACGAATAAACCTATCTGCACTGGTAGGTCCCAACTAATTGTCTGTTTAAGTCTTTCTACTTCAAAAATGTCGTCCGTCACTAATGTCATTTTCCTAAATCGGGGGGAATTTATTAGTTCATACGTACCCTCTCCCGTTGTGTACGACACCTCTACATGCTTCGCCTTATTGATCAACCTTTTACCGTAGGCGGTGTTACCTAGCAATTTCATGGTCTCGCTGGTAATTGCGTAGGCAGGATCTGTATCCCGTTGTCGACGCGCGTTCGAAACAGTGACCTCAAACAGTTTAAAACTCGTCACAGGTGTATATTCAATTACCTGGTAAATACAGGTGACTTTTAAACCTTTGTTCAGGTACCATCGAAGCAAAGGTGTTGCCAACATAATCTTTTTGCCCACATAACTCCCGATCAACGTTCTCCTGGGGATAGTCAGGAGTTTGTGTTTCTCGGCGTATTCCCGCATAAAAGGTCCAATATCATCTCTCGTGACGTCAACGTTCTTAAAAATGGGTGTCATTTCCGAGAAATGTTCTTTTAGGGAGTCGGACACATGAATGTCACACTCGACTAGGCCAAACAAGGTCTCGTCTAACACAGAGGCGAGAATATTATCTTCTGTTAATGGGTACCGGCATTTGGTGTACGATGGTTTCACGGTCGGGAAGGTGACGCTCATGAAAATGACTGATTGATGGCTCGGTTTTCTTCAACTCCCGCTACTCGCATTCCCACATTTCTACCAATTTGACGTCGCACTCGTTCTTCAAATAATCACAAATTTCCAGCGTCTTTGCGTACAATTCAGTCAAAGGTTTTTTGTTGACTGGGTTAACATCACGACCGGTGGTTAGTGGCAGTCAGGGTGGCCGTGGAACAGACAGCCGTGGAACTGGTAGGTGGTACGAGAGTATTTGTCCCAACCGTCTACCCTAATGTACCTATAACCCTACGACATCTCATGACCGTTAAACTGGGTTTTCAAAACCACCTTATTTTTGTGCGAGACCCAACTCAACCAGTCGCGGCACTGCACGGCATATTTATGGAGTTTGTGGTGCTTGAAACCATCCTCCCTGTATCGTCTAACGGGAAAGTCAGTGGGCATTTTCTGCATTAGAGCCCACAAATAAAGGGCGTTGGCATCAAAACCTTTAATGCATCGCACCATCTTCTTCCCTCTAATGCACGTTTTGCCTTGTTCGTGGAGCCTATGAAATATAATGGAAGGTCTCCCGACTATGTTTTGGCGCAACGTGTGGTGCAAATCTGCCTCCCGCTAACAGCATAACGAAAAAGAGACGTTTGATGGTAGGGTTTTGAAGAGATATTTTAACGTGACACCGGGCACGGAAATCGCGTCTTTAAACATATCTACGCCTAGGTCCGCGTAAAAACTAACTTGTTGTTCTAACGCCGATAAGAAGGGGACCACGTCTTTGTTATTGTACCGTGTGAGAAAGTCACGCAACGTGGTCATGTGGTTATTGGCCCACACCTTCTGACATTCGGCGTACTCGTCGACGGAAATATGTGTTTTTAAGGGCGGAAAAAAATGCCGAGTGGGGTGGTGTTACGTACATTTATTACCTAAGGGGGTAGTCTTCGGTCCTGCCAAATGTACGCACCAGTCTTAATATAGTTATATTATTTGTGCGTTCGATTGATTCACGCACTGACGTGCACAATGCAGTGTGAGTTGCTTTGGACGCACGGGTAACCTAGTTGAGGGATTGTGACGTCATGTTTTGTATGGGGCAGTACGGACCATGTTGATGTCCGTGGAATATTTCTTGTATTCGTGGCAAGTTAGTGGAAGCCATAATTTCTATTGATATATATATTGGTCTTCATGTCGAAGCCAATAGTGGAAGTATCATGTAAGTGTCGCCCCATTTCACATTGAATGTTTATTGATTTTAATTGAAGTATCAGGCCGCTCCTAGTTATGGTCTAGCGGGAATCCATCGTAGTATGTCATTCCTAGAATGGACAAACGGAGTCGATTGCCTTGTTTGAATTACCGTAGAGGGAGGATACCTACGAGGAAACGAAGTTAATTGATTTTGTATGCTTCACATGTTTTAATATGCCGTTTCGCCAATGCCAAAGTCATGGCATGGATTTTGGGAGAGGTTAGTCAACAGAAGACTCTAACCTGATTGTATTGCCGTGTCTGACTTTGTCTGGATTATATATATGCTACATAAGTATTGTATGAAGAAAGTCTGGGAATTTTACGGGTATGATATCAAAGATTGATCCTCGAACATGAATCCGTTTACCACGATAGACGTCCTTGGAAGAAGGTCAACGGACTTCATTGTAAATGTATATTAGCGGAGAACAGAAGTGATCCTCAACTCACTTGGATAGAAGAGGACTTGATTGTTGAAGAATCTCCAAGAATTTAAGAGTATGATCAGCAACTTTAAAGTATGACATTTGCATCTGTAATCTGTAACCATGATCGTCTTGTGTGTTCCACTCCGTATGTGTCACGTTAAATAAAATATATGTACAGTCATCACAGACTTGTGTGCTGCCAGTAAGTGACCAGTTAAACACTACTTGTTGGAGTTCGTTTTGAAGAACATTTTCTGACATTTTGTTTCTTTGCAACCATTCGCGTAATGAAGCTCTTTACAATTAGAATGAACGGACCCAACAGTAAATGGTATGCCAGTGTGGTCTGGAAATAAATAATTTCACAGGAACGTACTCAATCCAAGTATCGGTTGAAAAGAAGATTTGAACTTTCAAGGCGACAACATCTCAAACTTGGAACCTAGTGTGATGATGAATCAGAATCAACTTACGGTTACCAAATGCTCAAGGTCATCAATCAACCTCCACGTCAAGTTTTACAGTGACTGACTGCCTTGGGATCACCTATTCGTCATTATTACGTGCGAGCTGTTGTTATATACGCAGAGCGAAGTATTTTATCCTCAGACGTACATCCACGGAGACGAGGCACATTGTTTTTTCCCGGCACACGCGAGATGAGTATAACGTGCTTTCGTTGTACATTTTATTACTTTTAGCTGTGCCTTCTATAGTTATGTCCATCTTTACATTTTCCATGTTATATGTTATATGTTGTACATTCGTCGTGGGAGGTAGGGAGGTTGATCTGACGAACGAGATCCATCTCGAAGCCAATTCGGGCTCTTCGTCAGACGTTCTGTAGGGCTCAACTTGTAAGTTTCAATTGAGCGATAATTCCGGTCCAAGGCTAGAAACCTTGCCGAAGTTCCGATCGCTAATTGTTCCTTATAATAGTATCTGTTTAGCTGTTTCGTCACGTTTACTTGTTGTTTTTGGTAGTTATTTTTACTCGTATTTAGTTTTATGATGAATTTTGTTTGTATTATGCGTCCGTCTCACCTTTCCTGTCGTTCAGTTTTTTACAAAACCTATGTTTTTACACTGTGTTGTCAATTGTCCTGTTGAGTATCTGATCGTAGTTGTCATCGTAAATTTTTACGATATTCTATTTTAGTTATACATTTCTATTTTTGTTGATTTCTACGATTGTGTTCACTCGTCTTTGATTATCGTGTCTTGTCGGTAATGTTTCTATTGTCTTTCACGTTGTTGCTTTCATGACATTTCATTACATAAATTACTATATTGATTATTGATATATTTCATAACTATATGATAACAAAAGATACCGTTCTAGGACAGGAACGAAGAACACTTGTTATAGTAACAAGGTTAATTAATTTACATTGATTAATTATCATTTTATAAATCAAGAGTATTGTGACTACTTATAAAGCATAATGTATTCACTAGATTATTTCATTAAGCAAGCAAAAGCTCTTCAGATGGCTCCTGATGAAGCAAAAGCATTTGCACTTGCAGAATATAGGAAAGCTCAAGAAATAGAAGCCGAACAGAGAAAGTTAGAAACTTTAAGACTAGAAAAACTTCAATTTGAGGCAGATCAAAAACGGATTGAGGCTGAGGAGGATGAAAAGAAGAGGAAATTTATAGCTGAGGAAGAGGAGAAAAAAATGAGATTAGCCGCTGAATTAGAAGAGAAACGATTTCAGCGAGAGGCAGAACAGAAGCAAAGGGAGGCTGAAGAAAGACTTAAAATTGAGATGAAAGTTAAAGGAAATGGAAAATAAACAAAAGGAAAGAAAGAAGATTAATAGCTGAACAAGCCGCTGAATTAGAAGAGAAACGATTTCAGCGAGAGGCAGAACAGAAGCAAAGGGAGGCTGAAGAAAGACTTAAAATTGAAATGGAAGTTAAACAAAAGGAAATGGAAAATAAACAAAAGGAAATGGAAGAAAGAAGATTAATAGCTGAACAAAATACAAAACGACTTCAGCTTGAGATGGAAGAGAATGATAGAAAACGACAGCATGAACTGAAATTAGCAGAGTCAGAATATGAGAGACTTAGGTTAACTCAGGAAGCTAATTCTCAGAGAACTTTTGAAAGCCAAACTTCATCCAGACATGATCATTTTAAGGAAATTCACCTTAAATTACCTAAATTTAATCCCCCGTCGGATGACGTAATATTTTTCCTAGATAGATTTGAGGCCACTTGTAGGTCTTATAACGTGGATAAAACACTGTATTGCACATATTTATCCAGGTTACTTACTGGGGATGCTTTAGCAGTTTATCATACTACCAGTATTAATGAGAAGAATGATTATAATGCTCTTAGAGCCGCACTTCTGAAGAAATTTCAAATGACAGAAGATGAATACCGATTAAGATTTCGTACATTGCTACCGCAATCAAGCAGAAATTTCAGTGATTTTCTGTCACAAATACGACTAACCCTAGAAAGATGGATCGAATTATCCAAAATTGAAAAGTCGTATGAAGGTCTCTTCGATTTACTGATGCGCGATAAGGTACTATCGTCTGTAAATCCTACATTTCTCGCATTTTTACACGAACGGAAACCTTTATCAATGAAAGACTTAGAAGAACATGCAAAAAATTTTTGCACTGCTCACCCAACCATGGATCTAAGTAATGCACAGATTAAGAATGAATTGCCTGTTGCTTTTGCAGCACAACAAAACAATTTTTCACGAAATCGTTCCTTTAGTGCTGACAGGTATGTCAATAAGGGAAATAATTACAATTTTAACAATGATAACTTTTACAAAGGGAAGCAATTTCAACAATCTGCTCCATTTAATGTTTCTTGGAACCAAGCTCACAGATCGCGAGATTTTGGTAACAATAATTTTAAAAATAATCAAGGACATTATAATAAACAAAACTGGAGATCAAGATCTCAGGGTCCGCAAAACAGACAAGGTTCTTGGAATAAAAATTTTAAAGAACATCATAACTTTAATTATACAAATTATCGGACTCATCCAAATTTTAACTCAAGCAGAAACGACAATTATGGCAATTTTAATGCAAATAATCAAAATCGATCGCGTCGTAGAGATAGATCGTCGAGTAATACGGGTAGACATTCTAATGTCGCTTTAATTGATACACAGGCTAACATTGAACAGGGTAAAGTAGCTGAAACTCACAATGCTATGTCTTGTTCTCTTGATTGTACCCAGGTGAAAGACTGTCCAGAATGCTCGACTCTTTTCCAGCCTAAGGCGATCACGACGCTGCGTTGCGGACATACCTTGCCTAGTCTACCTGTAGTCTGTACGGCCACTGCTGCGTCAGTACACCAGGGACAGGGCTCTCTTAAGTTTAACAAGGGATTTGTCAACAACATTTCATGCTCTCTCCTATTTGACTCAGGTTGTAGCACTGTGGGCGTCCGGACTTCGCTGATCAACCCAAGTTGTGCCACGGGCAGGGTTGTCAAGTGTGTGACTTTTGGTGGCACCGTTGAAACATTTCCCACTGCTATTATTGACCTTAATACACCATTTTTTTCAGGAAAGATCCAGGCATGTCTCCTTCCGAATCCAATTTGTGATGTAATACTTGGTCGCATACATGGTATTAAAGAGTGTACACCACAGCAAATTGCTGAATGGGAAGAGCGACATATTCAAACTGCAAATGCAGTAGTGACTAGAGCGCAAGCTACTAATATGTCGCATGATACACCTATTGAACCTACAGTTCATACCACTTGTGATGATGATGCTCCTATTTCACGGGAGTTGTTTGCAACATTGCAAAAGAATGATGATTCATTAAAAAAAAATTTTCAGTATGTGAACAAAAAGAATACCAGCAACAAACTTGCAAAATCTAGACATGACTTTATACTTAAAAATGGGATTTTGGTTAGAGTAATACGGGAAAAGGATTCATCCTTATGTTATCAGATCTTAGTCCCATCCTCTATGAGATCTCGTATATTACGACATGCGCATGACTCGCAATGTGCGGGCCATATGGGTTTTTCGCGTACCAAATCCAGAGTGCTTTCGGCATTCTACTGGCCAGGCGTCCATAGGGACATCACTCTCTATTGTCGGTCCTGTTTGATATGTCAGGAAGTTAAGGTACGGGGTCCATTTCATGCGGCTCCTATTCAAGCTGCGGACATCCCGATTAGACCATTTGATAAAATGGCTATAGACATTATTGGTCCGATGCTTCCATCTGCTAGAGGGCATACGCATATTCTTACGTGCATTGATATGTGCACTCGTTGGCCTGAGGCCATCCCTCTCAAGAACACTTCATCTGCCAGTGTAGCAGAGGCATTGATGTTAATCTTCTCACGCATTGGTTTTCCACGGAAAATCTTGTCGGATCATGGGGTTCAGTTCATTTCTGAATCCATGTCTCAAGTTATGAAGACATTAGGTATAGACAGATCTCTTAGTTCTATTTATCATCCGATGTCAAATGGGTTAATTGAGCGTCTCAATAGGACACTCAAGCAGTTGTTGGGTAAGATGACCCAAGACCATCCCCAAGACTGGGATCGGGTCATACCCGCTGCTCTGTTCGCGTATCGCGAAGTACAAAATCAAGCCACGGGGTTTTCTCCATTCCAGCTTGTTTTTGGCATGCAACCACGCGGTCCGATGTCGTTAATCCACGACTTATTGGTTGACGAGAATATTGAAGAGGAAACTCAATCCTCTTATGAGTATGTGATCTCTCTGAGAAAGAGAATCATAGATGCTTGTAGACTAGCTACTGCATCATCCGAACAAGCCAAAGAAAAAGCTCGTCTATTTGCAAACAAGTATAGACGTCTTCGCCAGCTTATTCCTGGTGACGAAGCTTTTGTATTACTCCCTGCGCATAACAATCGTCTTTTAATTACCTGGAGAGGTCCTTTCAGGATCATCTCAAGAATATCCGATGTCGACTACATCGTTGATGTTAATGGTAAACATAAAACCTTCCACATTAACATGTTGAAGGAGTATTACTCACGTCCTGATTATCTACAGTCAGTGTTCCAGGCAACTGACGATCCTACACCTCCTATTCAACACTATTCTAGTTTGTCAGTCATCCAAGAAGAAGAATCTTCTTTCGATGATGTACAACTACCAATACCAGTTGTACCACTCCATTCCACTGAGAAATGGAATGATGTTACAATCTCATCTACTCTTTCGGCTGATCAACGTCAGCAAGTCTCTAATATTCTACACTCGTATGAGGATGTCCTCACTGACATCCCAGGTCATACGTCAGTCATCCAACATGACATTATTCTGACTGACGATACGCCTATTCGAGTTCGCCCATATCCTATCCCTTTACACTTTCGTGATAAGGTTGATAAGGAATTGGATGAGATGCTTCAATTAAATATAATTGAACCATCTTCATCACCATATTCTTCTTCTATGGTAATCATTAGGAAGAAGGACAACAATATACGTCTTTGCGTAGATTACAGGAAATTAAACAAAGTTACAAAATTCGATGCGGAACCGTTACCTCTTTTAGACGACTTATTGGAGAAATTATCTCATGCCACATTCTTTTCGAAATTTGACCTTTCAAAGGGCTATTGGCAAGTGCCACTCACTCCTAAAGCAAAGCCATTCACCGCTTTCTCGACGCCACGGGGTCTTTTTCAATGGAATTTTATGCCATTCGGATTAATGAATGCGCCAGCTACCTTTGTACGCATGATGCGCCGCATATTGTCTCATCGTCCCGATGTCATTACTTATATAGATGACATCTGTCTTTTCAGTGACTCTTGGGATGAACATATTCATGGATTAAAAGCTTTACTTTCTACCTTACGGGATTATAACTTAACAGCGAAACCTTCAAAGGCTTTTGTCGGTTTTCATGACATCTCATTTCTGGGTCACCGCATAGGTCATGGTTTCATGTATACAGAAGACAGTAACGTCTCTAAAATTTTAAACATCTCGGCACCTAAGACAAAAAAACAAGTTAGATCTCTTTTAGGACTAATACAGTTCTATTCAAAATTCATCCCTCATTTGTCTACTATAACTGCACCTTTTTCGTCTCTACTGAAGAAAGGCACATCTAATGTAATAAAGTGGTCGCAGGATCACCAAACGGCGTTAGACTATATAAAACAATTTTTTTCAAATGAACCTTTTTTGAGGTTGCCTAACAAAAATCTCACTTTCATTCTTCGCAGTGATGCATCTTCTTACGCTATTGCTGCAGTTTTGATGCAGGAATATAACGGCACCTTATTTCCGGTGATGTACGTGTCCAGAAAACTTACGGAGAGCGAACTCAAATACTCCGTTCTGGATAAAGAGCTCCTCGCATTAGTGTGGGCAATCACAAAACTGGAACGTTACCTCCTCGGCTCACACTTTGTGGTGGAATCTGACCAAAAAGCTCTTACCGCACTGAACACGAAGAACGTTAAATCATCGAAGTCAGCGCGTTACGCTATAGCGCTTCAACCATTCAATTTTGAAATACGAGCTATTCCTGGAGTGAAGAATGTGTTCGCAGACTGTTTGTCGAGATGCCCAAGCGAACTTGTCGAAACTAAACCACTTCCAGATGTTGAAACATCCTCACCGATAACATGAATAACTTTGTACATTATCATTGATTGTACATCTATAAAGACTGTTTATATAACTGAAGTATTCGTATAAGTATAACTTTCATGATATACTTACTTATAGATTATAACATTACTTCTTGTGTAGTAACGTTTTATTAGAACGGGAACAGTGTTATTAGAGTAACTTTTTATTAGTAGGGAAACATTGTTAAGAGCGACAAATATACATTTGTTATTCCTATGGAACATATTACACTACATATCGTGTTCGAGAATATATTTTATCGTGTATGGAACATTGAGAACATCGTCTCGTCGATTACTAACTAGTTGTAACTGAACATTGACAATGATTGATATTGGAATTACTTAGAATATATTAGTAACTGGTTATTTGTTAGTAACTAAGAAATATATAAATTAGAATAATTCAATTTAATCTATTTAATTGATTATGGATCACACACATACTAACTTTCTTAGTTGTCACGTAATACCTGCATTCACGGGTCTTAGTTATGATATCTCACTGTTAGATCACTAGTCAACCGTACTAGTGTTAGAAAACATTAAGGGTGTTGATTCTTAAAGTGTTTAATTTTGCATTGCTTCATTTTTGCACATTGTATTTTTAATTTTCTGTTTTATTGATTCTCTTGTCATTGATCATCATCAGTGTTGCTGTTCATTTTCATTTTTGAAAATCATATGTTTCAAATTTTTTTTGAAAACTTAGTTGAATTTTATTATCATCTTTTTTTTATGGTTTTTTCATTTTTCATTTTCAACTTGTTTTTACTTCGAATATTACCACATCGTTCCAAAGTAGGTCGATTGTGGATGTGTGCTTTAATGCATACTATCATTTAGTTATATTGATTTCGTTTAATATTCTTTTCTTAATATGGTATAACTTTATGCATTTCATATATCTTGTTGTAGTTTTGACTCACCTCTCTCGGGTACTAAGTTCAAAAAAATTAATAGAATTAATTTTTTTTAAGGGGAGGTAATAAGGGAGCTGTTACGTACATTTATTACCTAAGGGGGTAGTCTTCGGTCCTGCCAAATGTACGCACCAGTCTTAATATAGTTATATTATTTGTGCGTTCGATTGATTCACGCACTGACGTGCACAATGCAGTGTGAGTTGCTTTGGACGCACGGGTAACCTAGTTGAGGGATTGTGACGTCATGTTTTGTATGGGGCAGTACGGACCATGTTGATGTCCGTGGAATATTTCTTGTATTCGTGGCAAGTTAGTGGAAGCCATAATTTCTATTGATATATATATTGGTCTTCATGTCGAAGCCAATAGTGGAAGTATCATGTAAGTGTCGCCCCATTTCACATTGAATGTTTATTGATTTTAATTGAAGTATCAGGCCGCTCCTAGTTATGGTCTAGCGGGAATCCATCGTAGTATGTCATTCCTAGAATGGACAAACGGAGTCGATTGCCTTGTTTGAATTACCGTAGAGGGAGGATACCTACGAGGAAACGAAGTTAATTGATTTTGTATGCTTCACATGTTTTAATATGCCGTTTCGCCAATGCCAAAGTCATGGCATGGATTTTGGGAGAGGTTAGTCAACAGAAGACTCTAACCTGATTGTATTGCCGTGTCTGACTTTGTCTGGATTATATATATGCTACATAAGTATTGTATGAAGAAAGTCTGGGAATTTTACGGGTATGATATCAAAGATTGATCCTCGAACATGAATCCGTTTACCACGATAGACGTCCTTGGAAGAAGGTCAACGGACTTCATTGTAAATGTATATTAGCGGAGAACAGAAGTAATCCTCAACTCACTTGGATAGAAGAGGACTTGATTGTTGAAGAATTTCCAAGAACTTAAGAGTATGATCAGCAACTTTAAAGTATGACATTTGCATCTGTAATCTGTAACCATGATCGTCTTGTGTGTTCCACTCCGTATGTGTCACGTTAAATAAAATATATGTACAGTCATCAAAGACTTGTGTGCTGCCAGTAAGTGACCAGTTATACACTACTTGTTGGAGTTCGTTTTGAAGAACATTTTCTGACATTTTGTTTCTTTGCAACCATTCGCGTAATGAAGCTCTTTACAATTAGAATGAACGGACCCAACAGGTGGTAACGCCGTTTCGTCTAATTTTGCTAAATCTGTTATGTACTCGTAACAAAAATATCCTTTAGTTTCTTTAACATTATACGCCGCGAGATACTTGCTATAGCTAAAACCGGGGGCTAGGTAGTTGATTATATCTAAAAACTTTAACTCGAGAGTGGCAATACACATAAAATTATTATTTCGCTTGACTAAAAATTTAAAGTCTTCACCCATGAAATATTTGATTAGATAGGGTTTGATCACGTTGACATAGTACTTGCCAGAATTAAATCCTAGCACGGGCAGCTCCTGCAAATAATCATCGAATCTATCAAGGAGCCCTTCAGAATTACCGACCTTCTCTAAAGCCTCGAGTTGTGTGTATACGTCGTCAAAATACGCACGCAAAATCTCGTGAGAGGCCTCGGAAATTTGGGTCAGATGGTCAGCCATCCTATTCACCAAGTCTTGTGGGTCACCTGTTGTGATAAAACACACGGGTTCTTCAAAACCGGGGACGTTAGAAGCCACCGAGCAAGACAGGGGGACGTGTCTAGCTGTGTATGTAGTGGCGTTATCACTGGGCACTAGACTGTTATCAAAATAACATTCGTAGTCAAAGGTTGCGCGGTAGGGAAAGATGAATTTTGTATCGACATCTATTCCCAGCTCATTGAGCGCTTCCCAAATGGTTTCTGGTGGGGTATAGACACCACCATTAAATATTTCATTGCGTTTACGCCCGGCACAGGTCTTTTCATGGCGCTCCATGTCCCTAAAAATCTTCCATAATTTACCGCATTTCGGACACGAAAAAGAATGACTGGTCCTATCAATATCTGCAATATACATAAAATGATTTTTAAACATTAAAAGACGCAATGTATCCGGAAAACTATCACTACCTCTAAGTTTTGGGGTCAGGTTTTCCGCGTCGTCAAATTCGAAAACGTCAATATTTATGTTGAAACATTTTTCTAAAGCTGGAATATCAATTAAACTAACCCCGGGGAAATCGATGAGGGACGTTAGTCCTTGGTGTGTGTGCCACTGTTCTACGAGCCGACGCGTGGGTTGTCTAACATTCTTAATTGCACCACCCCTAAAAACGGCTAAACACCTAAAAAAGCAAAAGTTATCACTGTAAGGTTGTGAATGTGAATCGTGTTGTAATGTATGGATGTGGTGATTGTCGGTGATGAAGGAGGGGATGTCTTGTAATAAGCAACCAATTGGAAAGTCTTGAAGATGGTAGATATAGAAAGAAGTAGCTGGAATTGTTTCAACATAATATTTTGTGTTTGGTCTGTTTAATTGTGCGTGTGTGATAATGTCGCTATCGTGTAATTGTGAGACAAAAGATTTGAAATCTGTAATGTTGTTGACTAAGTGAGGCTGTTCTAAGACACAAGCGTTATTATAAGAGGCATGAAAGAAACGAAGGTCGCTAGTTTCTCTGTGTCTTAAAACGGAATGATGACTGTAGTTTATCTTAAATCGTTTTGTCTGTTGTGCAAATACAGGGAGCAAAAGAGAGAGCCATTCAATTCTTTGGTTATTGTTGAAAAATGAGAAGACTGATAGATACTTGTGTTTGTTTCCATGTGTTTTTATGGCGTGCCAATTTTCAGTATAGATTTGTCTTATGTCATCTGGTAGGTCAACTAAGCTGTCTTCTTCAGAGGACAGACGGGGTTTTTTTATATGGGTTTGGTGGGTACTGATCATGGGTCGTTTCTTGGTCTGGCCTGCAGCATTTAAAGAGGACGATGGGTTGGGACTTGTTGAAGGGGGCGCTGATGATGATGCTGTCTGCGGGTTCTTTGATGTTGAATATGCTGAGTCTGTCTTTGGTGTGGCGCCTGATGTTGCTGTGGGGCATGAGGTTGACGTCTCCATTGGGGTAGTGGTGGGGTGTTTTTGTTTTAGGTGGACTCGTAGATTATCACCACGAGAAAAGTCCTTTCCACAAATGATACAAGAAAAAAGAGACGTTGAGTGAGCTGTCTTGAGGTGTCGTGAATAATTGTCACGACGATTGAACGTTTTCCCACATCGGGCACACACGAGGCTGTGCACCACTGATGTGGTGGCCCCCATTGTGTCTGCTTGTGTAGTGGCCCCAACTGGGGTGTCTATACGTGATGCGACAGGGCCATGCTCCAGTTCTATGTGTCGTTGTAATGAATCAGGACTTGAAAAGACTTGAGGACAGACACGGCAGGGGTGTTGCTGCTCCGCGTGTCCTGTGCCCATATGGCGCGTAAGGCCACGATTCCTGGTAAAAGATCGACTGCATTGCACGCAGGTGTAGCCACAGTTCTTGTTTTGAGGTAACTCCATCTGTTGAATAGAAGAGGATCAAAAAGAAGTTATTCACAAATAAAATTAAATATATATAACAACATATATGTAACAAGCAGTTAAATAAAACACAGACAATCTGATAAAGACAGACACAGAGAGAGAGAGAGAGAGAGAGCGAGCGAGAGAGAAAGAAATAAAGAGATTAAGAGAGAGAGAGAGTGAGAGAGAGAAAGAAATAAAGAGAGAGAGAAATAAAGAGATAAAGAGAGAGAGAGCGAGAGAACGAACGAACGAACGAACTTTATTTCAAAAGGGTTGAGAATTGGGCACACACTCCCGTCTAACATTCTGCCCTTCCTTTCGCTCACCTTTCATACCGTATCCTTTCAATAGCACATGTATTTTTAGCACTATTTAAGCATACAACATTATCGAGGTAAAATAATAACATACATTTGTAACATCCAGACATAGTCAAATTAAGGAGGGGGTGGGAATTATTAATTAAAATACATTAACAAAAATTAATACCTTAAAAAATTTTTTTTTTAAATTATAAAAAAAAAAACAAAAAAAAAATAACAAACACAATCTAAACCATTCATACAGTAAAAAAGACATAATTTGAAACGTAATCAGATAATGGTGGCATATAATAAGAACTCGTGACATTTTGGAAATCTGCTGAATTAGCTGGGACTTCATGTGTTGTCAGCGCATGCAGAAAATGTTCTCACAGGAGAGCAACTTTGAGTCCCAAGCAGATACTGCCACAGGGAGTGAATTGTCGACGCCTCCACTACACGAGATCCAGTTTTATGACCTATGCTCCTTAGGGAGGTAAAGGATATTGACTGATAGATGAGAATCGTACATATAGGCCCGTCTTGCATTTTGCCCTTCCTCTTACTCATCTTTATTGCTAGGTATCCAGACATTCTCCAACATACTTAAGGTATTAGTTCAACGGCGATGCAACATTATAAGTAGTATAAAAGCATACATTTACAGTATCTGATTACAATTAAGAAGTAAGGTATATTAAAATGAAAAACAAGATCGTCAGACCCTCCATACAGTATATTAGATAATAATAATTCGAAACATAATCCCTTAGGGCGGCATATAATCCGCACTCATAATGTATTTGAACAGCCTACGATTATATGAGTAGGGACTGTGCATGTTTTTCAGGTCATGTGGAAGATTGTTCCAAAGATGAGCAGCTGAGTAAGCCAAGCTCTTCTTGTAGAAATCTAGCCTCGGCTTGGGTACCTCTAACTGGTTTAAGCGCTGACTACGTTTTTCATTGAATTTTAAAAGTGGCCACAGATACGTTGGAGATTATGTGACATGATTTTGTGAGCGAATTTAGCTTTGTTTAATAGGAAGCGCTTTCTAAGGGGTAATATTTTAAGATAGTTATATAGATCTATACAATGTGTTTGGTGTTTATCAGCACCTAGGCTCACTGCACGTTTTTGAAGTGAATGAAGCCTTTTTGTGTTGGATATGGAACAACCATCCCAGATTGTGGAACAATAGTCTACTAATAGCCCCTTCAGTCATAACTGACTATGGGAATGCGCCCCTGAGGTGGCAGCCCTCAGCTGCTTATTTTCCTGGTGCTCCTTTCGACGTTTTCTCCTCACCTCTGCTTCTTGTGTGAGCCTCTCTTCGCCCAATCTGAGGTGGTGCCGTAAATAGCATCGCCACTTATTGCGATCGGCAGCTTCATCCTCCCATGTTGCTGGATCCATGTCCAGTGCCCTCATATCTCTCTTGCACACATCTTTGAACCTCAGCTGTGGTCGCCCAACTGTTCTCTTGCCATCTGCTAATTGTCCGTAGAAGATATCTTTTGGGATGCGACCATCTTCCATGCGGCGAACATGGCCAAGCCAGCGAAGTCTGCGCTGTCTAAGCAGCGTATACATACTTTGAAGGCCAGCACGTGACAACACCTCAACATTTGTCACTTTATCTTTCCACGAGATGCCAAGGATGCGGCGTAGACACCGCAAATGGAAGGTATTGAGCCTTCTTTCTTGCTTAGCATAGGTCGTCAAGGTCTCGCTGCCATATAGGAGTGTGCTGGTGACGCAGGCATTATATACCGCAGCTTTGGTCTTCATTGTGAGTTTAGAGTTTCCCCAAACACGCGATGTGAGGCGGGCAAAAGTAGCTGCAGCTTTGCCAATGCGGCTGTCGATTTCTGTATCCAGTGAGAGTTTGTCATTGATGGTAGACCCTAGGTATGTGAAGTGGTGCACCACTGCCAATTCATAGTTATCGATAGTGATAACTGGTGCAGCACCCACATCCTGACTCAGCACATTCGTTTTCTTTAGACTTATTGTGAGGCCAAAGTCCTTGCATGCTTTAGTGAAGCGATTCATCAAGCTCTGAAGCTCCTGTTGGCTTTGAGTGACGACTGCAGCATCATCAGCGAACAACAAGTCTCTTATAGTGACCCTTCTGATTTTTGTTTTTGCCTTCAGCCTTGAAAGATTAAACAGACGGCCATCTGACCTAGTGTGAAGGCATATTCCTTCAGTTGCATCTCTGAATGCATGTTTCAAGAGTAAGGCAAAGAAGATTCCGAAGAGGGTCGGAGCCAGAACACAGCCTTGTTTAACGCCACTTCGTATATCAAAGGGCTGTGACGTGCTTCCAGCATATTGGACTGTTCCCTTCATGTCGTCATGGAATGACTTTATCATTTCCAGCATTTTAGAAGGGCAGCCTATTTTCAGGAGGATTTTAAAGAGTCCATCCCTACTAACCAGGTCGAATGCTTTTGTGAGGTCTATAAAGGCGATATATAATGGTCTTTTCTGCTCTCTTGATTTTTCCTGAAGCTGGCGGAGAGAGAAGATCATGTCTGTTGTTGATCTGCCAGCTCGGAATCCACACTGTGCCTCTGGATATATGCGCTCAGCTAACTTGTGTAGTCGCATTAAGATGACTTT
Organism: Oreohelix idahoensis; assembly: GCA_024509875.1. NCBI lineage: Eukaryota > Metazoa > Mollusca > Gastropoda > Stylommatophora > Oreohelicidae > Oreohelix > Oreohelix idahoensis. The sequence goes on from JAMPIV010015679.1 coordinate 605,016, forward strand.
GGCAAAAACCTTACCAACAATACTAAGAAGAGAGATGCCTCTGTAGTTATTGCAATCACTTCTGTCTCCTTTATTTTTATACAGTGTTACAATCTTGGCATCTCGCATGTCTTGAGGAATAGTTGTCTCTTCCCAGCACTGGCACAGCATCCTATGCAAGGGATGTAATAGCGTGCTCTTACAGCATTTGATTAAATCAGGAGGAATCCCATCACTGCCTGGTGCTTTGCCAGAGGCCAAGCTATCAATGGCCTTACTGAGTTCCTCTAATGTTGGTTCGGCATCCAGCTCCTCCATAGTTGGCAGACTATTGACAGCATCAAGGGCTGCAGGCGTAACGGTATTGTCTCTAGCGTAAAGCTCAGAGTAGTGCTCGACCCACCTCTCCATCTGCTTACCCTTATCGGTTAGCTTCTCTCCGCTGATGGTTTTTAGCGGTGCCGTCTTACTTTTATGGGGGCCAAGTGCTTTCTTTATACCGTCATACATTTGTCTAATGTTGCCTGTTTGCGCTGCGATCTGGATGCTCTCACTGAGCTGGAGCCAATAGTCATTTGCACAGCGTCGAGCAGTTTGTTGAACTTTGCTTCTCGTAGCCCTCAGGATCTGTAGGGTTCTGGCACTCGGTGAACGTTTGTATTCATTCATAGCACTGCGCTTAGCTTCAATAACAGGTGCCATCACATCTGATGAAGCGTCAAACCAGTCATTTGACTTTGCTGTTTTCTTACCAAAGGTGGCAAGTGCAGTACTTTGAATGGTGTTCCGTAGATGCTCCCAGTTCTCTGTAATAGTATCACCATGCTGAGGGCTACTGAGCACTTTCTTGAAGGTCGCAGTGAATTGAGCGATCATGAAAGGGTCTGACATCTTGCTGGTATCAATGCGTGGTTTCCCTTCATGTCTGACACGATAGAGTTTTCTTGGTTGTGCTCTGATTTTGCAGCAAACCAAGGAGTGATCTGTAACACAGTCTGCACTATGGTACGAGCGCGTGGAGAGCACAGACCTGAGGAGTGGCCTTCTGACGAGAATCAGGTCAAGTTGGTGCCAGTGCTTGGATCGTGGGTGTCTCCATGACACCTTATGCTGGGGTTTTGTCTGAAAGTAGGTGTTGGTCACGCAGAGGTCATGGTGGACGCACAACTCTAAGAGCCGTTGTCCATTTTCATTCATCTTGCCAATACCAAACCTGCCCAGACATGAAGGCCATGAAACATTATCGGCACCCACTCTAGCGTTAAAGTCACCAAGGAGAACAAGCTGTTCTTGCCTAGGTATGCTTTTGATTACTGCTGCTAGATTCTCGTAGAACTCATCTTTAGCTTCTGAGGCAGAGTACAGAGTAGGAGCATACACACTGACAAGGGTGATGGGACCTGTGCTAGTTTGCAGGCGGAGCGTTAACAGGCGTTCTGATCCATTCTCGCCTGGTTCAACCATGTTAGTTAGCGATTTTTTGACCGCAAAACCTACTCCGTGTTCTCTAGCTTTATTAAGATCTTTCCCTTGCCAATAAAATGTGTAGTCCTTCTCGCTCACCGTTCCAGAGCCCGCCAGGCGCGTTTCCTGAAGTGCAGCTATATCCACCTGAAGTCGTTTAAGCTCATCATTAATTATGGCTGTCTTCCTTACATCGTTTACATCCTGTAGGTTTTCGGATAGTCCAGTCAACATAGTCCGGACGTTCCAGCATCCCAATCTGAGAGTTTGCTTATTTCTATTTTTTCGATAATTGCTTGGTGCAAAATTTTCTGTCCACAGTTCGGGTTTGACCCTAATCCCCATGCACCCAATGGGGAAAGCAGACAGTGGCGGGACAACACCTTATTGACTGGGGGCTGCCCAGCTTGAAGCGGGCGGTAGCTGTCCAGTGAGATCCTAGAACCTCTCTCACTGTCGGAAGTAGCCCCTGGCGCCATGCCCTACGCCAATTGGGCAAAATGCTTATAACCGGTAACTGCTACTTCCCGTGTTTTGCCGACACCTATAGGGTGAAGCTGGAGTGTCCTCTCCAGGGCGCGAGCTTGGGCACAGTTATATGGAGATCAAGCTGTTGCCCATGCAGCATGTTCCCTCTCTCCACACAGCCGGTAGATCCAAAGGAACGGCAGTAGCCGATACAGTTTGGTACCAGCCATGTCGCAGGAGTTGCCAAAATAATGTCGAATCGACATTAGACTGCCTTAGGGACTCCGACTCCGGATTTATCATCAGGGTTTACTCCCGAAGCCAATTCCACAAATGGATATTCCCGCAAGGCAGCGGTGGTTTGAATTCAGAGTTCCTTCTCTTAGATAAGCTACCAACCAAGGATCACGAGCCCTATCTGCCCGAAGCTGCTGGTTTTAAGGCGCCAGTCGCTTGCCTTTGCCCCTTCTCCCGTCAGTGGAAACCGTTCCGCCGGGCTCAAATTGAGCCACACGTGAAGGCCGGGAGCTGTACTTGGTTGTCAGAGGCTGTTTGAGGCGCGTGCCATAGAAGTATTTTATCTGCAGTGAGAGCTTATCCTCACTACAACTCCCGGCAATAACAACCTTTGGAACTGGAACAATAGTCTAGGTGTGTTTGTATGTGAGATGTGTAGAACATTTTCTTTGCCCCCTCATCCAGGAAGTGTTTGATTTTGGCTAATTGGTAAACATTTTTGCCGTTTGCTTTGTGAGTGCACTTACATGTGAGTTCCAACTTAGGTGCTGGTCAACAGTTAGACCTAGAGCTTTATGTTCATTTACGTTTTCAATTAGTGATGTTCCAATGTAGAGCTGAAGTGTTGTTTTCTGCGAGTTTTGTAGTTTTTGTCTGGTTGATATTAACATACATTTCGTTTTACTAATATTTATTTGCATTCGATTCTCGTTGCTCCACTTAAAAATATTATGTGTGTCAGTTTGTAAAGATAGGTCTAGTGCAGTGCAACTTTTGTCACTAGTGTAATCAGTACAGTCATCGGCAAACAGGTCACAGGATGAATGTTTGATGTGCAGAGGAATATCATTAATGTATACGGCAAAGAGAAGAGGGCCGAGAATAGAGCCCTGGGGAACACCGATGTCGACAACAGTTTTGTTGGACAAAGAATTATTGTAAGACACCACTTGTTGTCTGTCTGTCAGAAATGATTTAATTAACTTCACCAGCTTAAGATTTACTTTCATTGTTTCTAATTTTCTGATTAAAATAGTGTGATCTATCATTTCGAATGCTTAGAGAGAGGGAGGGAGAGAGAGAGATAAAGAGAGAGAGTGAGAGAGAGAGAAAGACATAAAGAGATAGAGAGAGTGAGATAGAAAGAAATAAAGAGATAAAGAGAGAGAGAGAGAGAGAGAGAGAGAGAAAGAGAGAGAGAGAGAATAAACAGGTAAATAAAACACAGACTTATAGACATATAGGTATACACAAGCCTTATAACCAGTAATATTTTTTTAGTCTGTGTGACAGAGATGTTGTTCTTTAACGTATCAGACATCCCCCACGCGCGCTGCAAAATTCCACCTTTGTCTACTTCCACCTAATTATTTTCAAAAATCGCAGACAGCGATAAGTGATGACTCGTATTGATAAACGCACACAGTTGTTATGTTATGAGAAGAGATTATTAATTATTCAAATGTCATTTGGCTCACGCGCAGGTGCGAGACCGCGTGCTCGCTGATCAAAGCAATTACGATCGTTGGAAAACACCACTCATAAAAACGAGAAATTGATTTTCTTTTGTTTTCGTTTTTATAACAGGGAACTGATGTAATTAAATGTTGGTGGGGACAAGACGTAATTATGATTTTGCCACAACAATTGGTGTACCGCTGAGTTATCATGTTTGTCTTGTCTCAAACAATGAACAACCGCTTTGTCTGAAACAACGACTCGCGCTGTCTTTTAAAAATACACTTCCTAGTGACAAAACAGCCATATAAAGATACATATGTTTTATAGAAAAAAATAAAATAATTTAGGTTTCCTAACGATAACAGATACAAACAAATACCGAGTTTGTTAAAAGTAGAGATAGAGATAAAACTCTGCACGCCTTTTTTGTTTAAAAATAACATTTTATATTATGTATTTTTTAACATGCTAGTTGTTATGTTTTTTTTTCTTTGTGGAATGACACCAGGCAAAAATGTTAACAAACATGATACCAGAGTTATGCTTTATACAAACGCGCTCCTTTTTGATAAACGCGCCAAGTTATCAAGTTACTACACCCCGATCAAGTATATGAAACAGACAATTAGTCTATAAGCTTAGACTTGTAGTTCAGAAAGTAGTTTAAACCTTTTGTCTGAGTCCAGACCAAGTATAATATTAATTTAAAATCCAGCCTGTTCACGAGATATGTTTCCATGTGTAGTTCAGTGTTGTTTTTAAAAGCCAAAAAATATGTTATTTTCCAATGTAGCTAAATGTGTCTCAAACAATGAAAAAAAAGTAAGGTGTGGTTTTTACCATGTTATATGAGATAAAGTAAAGAAATTGTTCAGAACCAAGTCTTTTTTCCTAGTACATAAAAAATAAGTCGTATAAGTCTTAACTTAGCTAAACCATACAAACATGTAAGAATTTAACACCTTAACAAAACACGCACAGATAAAACAATATTTTTCCAGAGTCTCTGCTATGATTATATTTAGAAATACTAACTTGGTGTAGAATTCTGAACACAGAAACAAAACAGATAAAAAATATCTTTGTTAAAACAAAGAAGGTAAAAAAGATTAACTTCCTAACAGTGGAATCGATATGTAATTTCGCTATTTCATTACACGAACTTTAATTGTGGTCAGTTTATCGTGAATAATTTGATACCATTGTGTTACGCTCGAACATAAAAACAAGAGATCTTTGTGAGTCAGCACCCAGGTCAAGTTTGTAAAAATAATACTGAGCTATTTTAGTTAAAAAGTTTCCCGTGACATTGTTAGTTATGTATGTGAAAATATATATTAGCAAACTACATATTTGTGACAGTGTGACAGTATGTGAAAATATAGTCAAATTTTGTGATGTACGCAGAACTTAACACTTTTTTTTTATTAGAACAATCTTTAATATATATATATATATATATATATATATATATATATATATATATATATATATATATATATATCTGATAACTAAAAGAAATGTGGCAAACAGCCGATTATATTTGTTGTGAATGGTTCATGTGATTGTGTGAGTTACGAGTGATTCTCTTATTGGATGGTTTTAAACATTGTGTTTATGTTTTTTAACATGTTGCAGTGATTCTCACGTTGTTGAAAACAGGGAGTCTGACGTTGTTGAAACATCCAGACTTGTGTGTTGTTGAAAAGGGGTTCTCGCGTTGTTGACAGCACGTTGAAAACACAGGGGTTCTCACGTTGTGTGGGGTCTTAGATATAAAATAACTGTCTGTAAGTGTAATCTATCATTGTTAGCTATGGACCCGCGTTGGAAGCACCCATTTACAGCGTTGATGTCAGGGCCAACTGGTTCTGGGAAAAGTGTTTTTGTACAGCGTTTCTTGAAACATATGCGAGATATGATGACACTTGTACATGATGAAATTTTATGGTATTATGGGGAATGGCAACCTATGTATAATTCGATGACTGGCGTTCAGTTTATTGAAAGACTACCAGACATTGAGCAGTGGACAGGTGATAAGAAACGTTTGGTAAATATCGATGATTTGATGACTGAGACAGATGAGCGAGTAACTAGTTTATTAACAAAAGGGATTCATCACCGCAATCTAAGCGTAATATATATTGTGCAAAATTTATTTGGCAAGAACAAATAACACAGAACCATTAGTTTGAATTCTCATTATATAGTACTTTTCAAAAATCCACGCGATGGGTCTCAGATTGTTAATCTAGCCAAACAGATGTATCCAGGTCGTACTGCCTATGTTCAAGAAAGTTTTAAAAACGCGACGTCGACCCCACACGGTTATTTGCTAATCGACCTGAGACAGACAACACCAGACGGTTTACGACTTCGTACCCGAATATTTCTAAACGAACAGCAAAGTGTCTACGTCCCTTATTAACGAAATGGGAGAAAAAGTGAGAAGACATGGTGATATGTTAAAGTTTCTAGGGACGGCCAAACCACCAGTCATCAAGGCTGTTATGAAAACAGCGTCACCCGATCTGGTAGGAACACTCTGTGAATGTTGTCACAACGTATTAAAAGGTAACGTTACACTGACACCTCCTGAGAAGAGACGTATGCGTCGTTACAAAAACACCCTGAGATCGCTTACCAAGAAGTATTTGTCGGTCAAAAGACGAAAACAATTTTTACAAACTGGGTTTTTTTTAAGTGCTCTTCTTGGACCAATACTAACTGTACTAAGAGGGTTCTTGTAGATGGCTAAGAAAATGATTTTGATAGACCCTCGTTTGTTAGAGGCTCAAAAACATTATAGAGCCCCCGACGCTCTGAGAGATAACTTGGGAGAATTGGACAGTCAAATGCAACTAGTCTTGGAGCGGGAAGATCTGCCAGTGGGTGACGAAGCTAGATTATATCAGCAAACACTGCAGCGTCATTTGACTCGACTAGAACAGTACAGTCACGTACTTCTAGGCCACGTGGATATTAAGTCTCCACTTAACGAGTCGAACTCGAAACCTCCCATCAAACAACCCACTGTACTTAAAGACGAGATTGTCGACAAAAAGTTTCAGTCCCCACCCGTACAAGTCACACCCACTAATCGAAAAAAGGTGGTTGCCAGTAAATTGCGAGAAACATCGTCGTATTCGCTCAGAAGAAGGTAAAAAACACCAAAGTGGGAAGCATGGCCAAATAAGTGAATAAAATTTTAAAACAACATTACTACGAGCCGAAACGACCCGGTTCCTATGGGGAAGTCGGCGCCTTACAACGTAGCACCAAACTTACTCGTAAAAAAATTAAAGAGTGGTTAGGTCATCAGGATACGTACACCTTACACAAACCGGTGCGTAGAAAATTTAAACGACGGGTGACCATTGCGGGTGGTATCGATCAACAGTTCCATGCTGATTTAATAGACTTGCGGGGTTAAAAAAAATGCAACGATGGGTTTTCCTATATAGTAACGTGTATCGACGTATTTAGTAAATTTGCTTGGGCTGTTCCCCTAAAAAACAAGACTGGGACAGCTTTAGTAGCAGCGGTAAAAACAATTTTTACCAGTCGCAAACCGATAAATTTTCAAACAGACAAAGGCAGTGAGTTCGTCAACAAAACATTCTTAAAGTTTCTTAAAGACGAGGGTGTCCATTTCTTCACTACGGAGAATGAAGATACCAAGGCAGCTATTGTCAAGAGGTTTAATCGAACCCTCAAAGAAAAAACGTGGCGTTACTTTACCAAAACCAACACTCTTCGCTACGTCGACGTGATACAGCAACTGGTCCACAACTACAACTACTCGTATCACCGGAGTATTAAGATGGCACCGGCGGAAGTTACCCCGAGCAATCAAGAAGAGGTGTGGCATACGTTGTATTCGACCCCTGACGTCATCGGCAGAAAAGTCTATTTTAAAGCTGATGATCGCGTGCGGATCGCCCAAGCCAGACAAACTTTTAAAAAGGGTTATACGCCGGCGTGGACAGAAGAACTGTTTACGGTTAGCCGACTAAACCAAACAAGACCGGTCACGTACGTCCTTAAAGATGATACGGGTGAGGAACTGAAAGGTTCTTTTTACCAAGAAGAGCTACAGCGAGTCGGTGACAAGATAGTTTATCGAATCGAGTCCATTTTGCAAGAACGGCGAGGTGTCAGGGGTGTTAAAGAGTATTTAGTCAAATCATTCGGTTATAACTCGTCATTCAACAGCTGGATTTTCGCCACACAACTAGCGAGATATCGAGACTGATGGAGATTGAAGAAGAAGTGAACACCCCAGTTTTGCGGCCACCCCCACCCAAGACCACGAGAACCTCGGTCTGGCCTTTTTTGGGGAAACTAGTCCCGCGACTAGAGATCGTTTTCATCTGTCAGATGATCGATATATATGTCGTCATCGGGGTCTCGTTATTCAATCTGAGTCGGAGCAACACAGAGGAACCAGACGGCAAGTTTTGGATCGCCTTAATGAGCAGTTGTCTGGGTTACATGTTACCTAACCCTAAGATAGGATGAGTTTTTACGTGACTTTACCCAGCAATGCTCGATGAAAATATATCCAAACAATAACGCCGGTCACTTTTTTGTCAAATTACCACAGACTATAGATTTGACTTCACGCTACGAGGTCGGTTTGGTTGAGATTCAATTTCCCAAAAGTTATTTTAACGTGTTAGAGGATGACGTATGGATACATTACTTTCCCAACAAAGAAGATGAGTCTATACTACTTACGTTACCCGCCGGTCTATACACATCACCCGACACGCTGATTGACGAATTGAATTGTTTGCTTTTAGACACGGATGTGGATGAAAAAGCCCGAGTTCGATTCCATTTTAACAATAATAAAGCCAGCTTGAATCTGTATGATCCGGAGGTTGAAGTTAGAATTAGCGAGACGTTGAAACACATGTTATGTTTTCCCACCTCGCTCGCCACAGACATCGACCAAATACTACGAGGCGAGACTGAAGTACAAATGGATAGCGACATGAAAAATGTATACGTGTACTGCGATCTCGTAGCGGCGAGACCGGTTGGAGATGCCTCTGTCCCTTTGTTACGGATTGTTCCTATTTTGGACAGGACTACCGCTTCGGTTTTCAGGATTTACGACAAACCACACTACGTACCCCTGAGCCGTTTTTCGTTTGACGCTGTGGAAATCCTTTTAACTAATGACCAGGGTAAGACTATCCCATTCACTAGCGGAGCTTCGGTGTTGACACTCCACTTCCGAACTCACAGACGGTTTGATTTTGAATAGAAAAATGGTGAGACACGTACCCATCCGACGAAACCCCAAAATGTATGAGGAGTTTTACTGCAACCAAGCTGGCCACGGGATGCCAGTGTTTATCGGAGGTAGAAGTCAAAGAGAACATGGTTTGGTAGTTTTTTCGGCGGGCTCGGTCGCATGGTTCTCCCGTGGTTAAAAACTGGAGGCAAAGCTTTACTCAGAGAAGGGCTTGGCACCGATCTACAGGTCGCAAGCGATGCGTTAGCCGGCAGAAATATTGGTGTCATTTCGTGAAAGAGCCAAAGAATAGCGTCAACGTTTATTACAGGGTGCCGTTGATCACCTCACCGCCAACCAATCGGGTAGCGGTATTAGAAGAAAAAGAAGAACGAGAGCTGCCCCACCTGGCGAGCTGAAACGAATAAAACGAAGTAACCGAACTCGTCCTTCTCATTCTCACCAGAAGAAGCGACGGTACTCTGATATATTTGAATGATGGCGCTTATTCACCCCAACTCGTGCGAATGTCTTCACAGTGGTCAAGATTTGTTTAGCGTACCACCAAAGCAGACAGCCGTAGAAGAGAGACAATTTGTGGAGATACATCCATTGGCTGCCTTAGCCCCCGGAGCCCCGGTGGAATTTGTAATATCGGGAAACGGTGAAGAATATCTAGATTTGTTCAGTACTTTTCTACACGTGCGCACCAAAATTACGTTAGCTAATGGCGGCGCATTACCCGCTGACGCAGAGGTGGCCCCGATTAACTATTACCTGCACAGTTTATTCTCCCAAGTCGAAGTTTCCCTGAACGACACTCTGATTACACCCAGCGAGAACACCTACCCTTATAGAGCTTACCTGGAAGCCACGTTGAATTACGGGGAGGAAGCCAAACGAGGCCATCTGACAGCGGCTCTGTTTTACAAAGACTCGCCAAAGTGTATTACGGACACAATTGGTGATAATAACAACGGGTTAAGACTGCGTCGACATATAGCGGCTGGTTCTCAGGACATTGATATGATGGGTCGTTTACATTCAGATATCTTCGCTCAAGATCGTTACCTGTTAAATGGTGTGACCGTTAAAGTAAAACTCACGCCGTCTAAAGATGCCTTCAACGTGCTGGGACACGACCTCACCGGTGGTTATAAATCTATTATAACTTATGCGGCCTTGGTTGTCCGGAAAGCCAAATTAAACCCCGCCGTCTCTCTAGCCCACGAGAAAGCCTTGATGCGAGGTAATGCCAAGTACCCTTTGAAACGAGTTGTGCTAAAAACTTTCTCTATCCCTAGAGGTATGCTATCGCACATGCAGGATAATCTATTTCTCAGTCAAACACCCACACGGATCGTGATTGGTCTAGTCACTTCGACCGCTTTTAACGGGTCGTATACGTCTAATCCGTTCAATTTCGCTACCTTTGGTCTGATATATTTGAATGTCAGCGCGGACGGCAGAACAGTCAGTGGTAAGCCTTTGTCCGTGGATTATGAGCACAACCAGTACGTGAGAGCCTTCTTCGGGACGAATCTAGCTATGGGACTGGTTGGCAAAGACGCCGGCAACGATCTCGAGTATAGACATTTTAAGAATGGATACGCCTTATACGCCTTTGACCTCACCCCCAGTCTACTGGACGGTGACCAGTTTGAGATGGCCAAGTCGGGTCCTGTCTCAGTAAAACTTAAATTCTCCGAGGTCACACCCGAACCATTACCGGTCCTCGTCTACGCCGAGCAAGACTCGATCTTGGAGATCTCGAAATCGCGCCAAGTTTTGACAGACTACACCACTTAGACGATGAATACAGACGAGATATGGACCATCCTCCTGTCGGATATATTTGTTAAACGAACTGGGCTCGTTAAAGTTTTAGGTCGTGACCAATTACCTCTACGTATCGATCCGACCATGACGGCTGCTTTCGTCATCAACACTGACACTAGCTATCGAGCCGGTGACCACTGGGTTGCTCTATATTATAATGGACTTGGCACTTTTGAATATTTTGATTCTTTTGGACTACCACCTACACACCCGGATCTGATAATAACTTTATAGCCAGAAACTCTACCCGACCTGTTAACTGTCGTGGAATATTCTAATCCACATATATAAATTATCAGGTAAATATAAAGCCTAACAAATACATTTAATAAAGAAAAGAGCAATGGTAAAAGAACAGTGCTGTCACAATGACTGTACTCGAAATCCCCTTGTTTTCTGCTTCGTCTGCAAATTGTAACGCTTTCACGTTGATAGTAAAAGCCTACTGTATTATTACCTGCTTTCTTCAATGAAACGTGTACTGACCTTGAGATACGCAAGCTGATCAATGACCTAGATTTAATATTTCATTCATTCCATACACGGCGTAACTAAAAGACAGATAAAGCAGGAGAGAGAGAGGGGCGAATGAAGGCAGGAAGCATGCAATACTAAACACGCGTCGCGCGATACACAATTGCTGCCATCACGCGTGTAAGGCCACATGCACTAACTTTTTTTCAGACGGACAGTGATAAAAACACTAACCTTCCCAGAGTTAGGTTTTAAAAAATCTGGAAAACGCTTATTAGGAAAGATGACAATAGATGGGTTTACGTTTGAAAACATGACAGTACCCAGACACCACATGGGGGATGGAAGTGAACAGGAGGTGGTAGAAAATGCACATTTTGAACGCAGCCACTTAGCTCTTTTAAATTTGTATATTTGGGTTCCTTAGGGCTTGCTGACAAAGAATATGTAAAACGTTACGCAAATAGTCTAGGAATTACCAAATTATAACCAAAATAAAATAGTGGGGGTGCCTGACAGCATGAAATCATTTCTGCTCATAAAATTTTTTTATAACGTGTTTGAAAAAACATTACGTTACGGAAATAGCCTACCATGTAAACTCGTATTTGATTGGAGCGCAACAAATGTAAGACTAAACACGATCGGTCGGGCTATAAATACTATCTTGTGTTGTCAGGGGGAACGTGAAAAGGAGTACTTTTTTGAAAAGATGTGTAGACATGGTTTCATTGGGTAGAGCTGCGAATATACTCGATTCAGAGCGTCTGTTCATTGCCACATCTTGTAATAATCCTACTAAGAAGCAGTGCGTTGAGCACCAGTGTATATTTTTTATAAAATAAAGCCTGGGACATCGGCAGATCGGAGTTGTGCTATATTCATTGCCAGTCAACGAAACTGTTTATTATTCCATGAATTGTGGTAAGCTTGAAATATGCAATATCTTTTAATGAAAATTGAATGTAAATTGATAATTTATGTCTGTATATATGTGTAGTTCAGTAGCAAACATGATGTAAAGCCTATAATGCTCCAGCCTGAACAGAAGGTGTCGGAGGAAAGTAAAACTGCATGGAATGGCCAAACAGTACACTGACACCTAGATTATTGACTAGAAAGAAATAATGCTGGAATTGCAGAGGCGTAGTAACCATTAGGGAGGGAAATACTGGTATAAAGTATTTCAGATGAAGCTGACAGTTGGCCTAACGCTCTGAACTCAATGTTTGTGATGTATTGTGCTCAGTGTAGAACTAGAGTATCAATTAGTTATGAAGTAGAAGGTACATCCTTCTTGTTTCAGGGACCGTGGTCTTAAAGTTATTGAGCAGCACCTGGTCAGAGCTTTGCTGAAGCCAGAGGTGGACAGCATACTCCTTGGTCCATATAGCAACCAGTGGGGTGGCTCCAGAACTCATTAAAGTAATCGAGCAGAGGAGTCTTTTACTGCAGTCATCACGAAAGATAAGAGAGTGTGGCCATGGAGCTCAACATTATGTACCTCCATCTTAAAATGACACTGTAAAATAAAATTAAGAGGGGAATTTAATTGTTTTAATGCCAGGAACTGAGAACATCTCCAATACTAGTTCCAACAAAGACAAACTATTGAAGTCATGATGACAAATACCAACAGAGCTTGAACAAAACAAAACCAGTATTACCTCAGATTACTACCACACAACTGACACACATAGGATACTATTAATTATATATGTCACTACAAGATTCATATTAATAAATTCTGTACATATAACTTGTAATTAAAATTGATTGTGATTCCTGGTTCCCTTTGTATTTGAATCAGGACACATATACATTCATGACAGCACTGAATACATATTGTTATTTGAAAAGTTATCAGTGACTCCTTTAAGATATCCTCGTAGAGTGTTTTATGTATGTGAGTGTCACAGTGTTGTCAAGTGTGGTGGAATAAATTAAATTGTTTATCTGTCTGTTGTTGTTATGACTTACACTTCATCATACACATACCCTAGACATATAACGTAGTCATCACACTATTCCAGAATAATTCTGACTGAGGTATACATATGTGGCAGCAAGTAAGGTTATCTATAATACACTACTCTTATTAGATATAGATACCTTCACAGCTGATCTCAGTCAGTACACTAAGTCCCCTATAAATATTTATAACAGCCCACTTCACCACATTAACTACAACGCCAGACATTTACAAGATGTAATTACCAACGTTTGTGGCCTCTACGCCATTTATTTCATCTTGACCAAAGCTCGCGGTGGTACTATGCAGCGCGTCCTACTACCCTTTTTGGCTAGACAACACACCAACGATCGATTAGTTATTTGATTAGTCAGATCCTGGCTAGCGAACCACAAGGCTGTTTTTTCCTTCATAGACAAAGGAAGAGATCAATAGACACGTGTGTGTGTTTTCCCTCTATAAGACTTTGCCCGCCCTTTTATCGGATTTTTCCTCACGCCAATACGTCCGTGAGTCATACACTTACAATCCTAGCACGCAGCATGTCTTGTCAAATCGACACCGCGTCAACTATCGATTAGATTTTTCGACGAATCACACCCTGGCTAACACGAATCTAGTCACAGCGTCAACGATCGATTAGTTTTTCAACTAATCACGCCCTGGCTAGCACAAGATTGGCTACGTTTCAGAAACCCAATTGAACTGGTATTCCTGCATATAAACAGACACTTGGAAGACCAAGACACTCATACTTTACTAACGCTGTGGCGTGATAACGACAGATACTTACACCTCATTGAAGATGACTGCTCCCAACAACTGGGTCTACATCAAAAGCTGTGATGAAATGCTTAAACCTTTGGCTAGTGGTCTGAAGGCCGCGTATGTATGTGTTTACCGAGGCCAACCTTTACTCCACGTGCGAAAATATTTTGGTGAATCCTACCTCAAGTTTCCTACCAAAACTGGTATTACGTTAACTCGATCCGAGTTTGAACATTTGTTGAATTTACAGGGTGAAATCCTCGCCGAATTTGACCGACTACAGTCACCACGCCCGGATACCTATCCTACTACTTGTACCAGTAACACATTTGACGACAACATCAAGTCCAGCTGTTACCAACCGATTTCCCCTGAAACGAATTGGTTTCCTAACACCAACCCTTCTACGTCAGCCCCCACCACAGACAATCACCTGACCGATATCTCTAATCTACCATCGAAGAAGAAGCAGACGCCTACTACCTCCTCCAGTAACCCGTTTGTGGACTACATGAACTCTAGTTGTCCAATATCACCAGAACCGAGTTGGTTTCCTAACCCTTGTACAACAGCTCCCACCGCAGACAACTACCTGCCCGACGTCTCTAATCCACCACCGAAGAAGCAGAAACCTACCAAACGTCTGAGACTTGTGCTTTAGCTCGATATTATTTAAACAAAATAAACTATATTAACTAAAATTCTTTTTGTTACCTAAATATGTCGAACTGTTGTAAAATAACTGTTGTAAAATATATATGTCTAAATATATCGTCTTCCTATTATATAAATATATCGTCTTCTTGTTGTCTAAAAGTCTTCCTATTATATGTATATAAATATCGTCTTCTTGTTGTCTCAATATATCTTCCTTATGTCTAAATGTCGGCGTCTGTGGCCTAATGGATATGAACGCAGTTTCATAATCCAGATATACCAGGTTCGAAACCTGCTGCAGGCGGTTTGGTAGCAGATCGCTTTGTGTGGATTTTTAACAATGGTATAAGCGCCGTACCGTTCAGAAAGCAATGGCAAACTACTGAATGAAAAAAATTGGATAGAAAAATCCCAAACAGCCAATAAAAGCTGGGGTTGATTGCCACGTCCTGTAAAGGATAAGCAACTAACTATGTCTAAATATATCGTTTTCTTGTTATCTAAATATATCGTCTAAATATAGCGTCTTCTTGTTGTAAAATATATATTGTCTTCTTGTTATCTCAAGTCTAAATATATCCTCTTCTTGTTGTCTAAATATATCGTCTTCCTATTATCTAAATATATCGTCTTCTTGTTGTCTAAAAGTCTTCCTATTATATGTATATAAATATCGTCTTCTTGTTGTCTCAGTATATCTTCCTGTTGTCTAAATATATCGTCTTCTTGTTATCTAAATATCTCATCTAAATATATCGTCTTCTTGCTATCTAAATAAACAACACCATTATCGAACTAATATATCTCTATATAAAAGACATGCGCCTCCTGGCCCACCTCCTGCGCGCCTCCTGAATGCGCTTATATAAAAGTCACGCGCCTCCTGGCGTTTTTCCTATATAAAAGTCACGCGCCTCCTGCGCTTCTGCTGAATGATACCTGTTTTGCGCATTATATACTACTCTAGTTACTCTAGAGATACAACATCCACATCTGTCCTTTTAATGGCATGACGTTTATTAACATTGTGGAACTTTTTGGCGTGTTCTAGACGTTTATTGACAGTGGTGATATGTGTGGCGTGTGCTCTAGACGTTTAATAACAGTGGTGATATGTGGGACGTGTGTTCTAGACGCTTATTAACAGTGGTGATATGTGGGGTGTGTGTTCTAGACGTTTATTAACAGTGGTGATAGGTGTGGCGTGTGTTCTAGAAGTTTATTAACAGTGGTGATATGGGTGGCGTGTGTTCTAAACATTTTATTAGTTACAATGACACGTATGAATGTGATGATTAGGTTCTCGTGAAATATGGCTAGTAATTTTTAAGAAGCCAACTTAAGATACCTACAGAAATATAGATAGCTAATACTCTACTCAAGTAATATGCCATAGACATTCTGTAATGTGATAATTCGATAGCTGCTAAGCAGTGTGGTGTCTTTGCCAGGTTTAGGAAGGGGCCATATGTAAGTGTGTTGCTAGTGTTTCGGCACCGCATCATTTTATATGGCGGTGTTGAATTCCCCGCTACATTCATGATGCCGGTGTTATCAAGTAAATTATAATTTAACTAGTGTATTTTATGTCACGTTTGGATGGGGTAATATATAATTTTGGAGTGATGTATAACTTAACTGTTGTATTTTGTGTCACGTTAGACTGGGGCGATGTATAACTTAACTGTTGTATTTTATATCACGTTAGACTGGGGTATTTTATAATTTATCTGTTGTATTTTATGTCACGTTAGACTGGGGTGATGTACAATTTAACTGTTGTATTTCTGTCACATTAGACCGCAGTAATATGTAATTTAACTATTGCATTTTAAGTCACGTTATACCGGCGTAATATATAATCTAACTTGAATTTTATTTCACGTTAGACTGGACTGATGTATGACCTAACTGTTGAATTTTATGTCACGTTGGACTGGAGTGATGTACAATTTAACTGTTGTATGTTATGTTACGTTAGACTTGGGTAATAACTAATGTGATTGTTGTATTTTATGTCACTTTAGACTGGGGTAATAACTAATTTGAATTACGTATTTTATACCACGTTAGAACGCGGTGATGTGTAATTTAACTGATGTATTTTATGTCAGGTTAGACAGGGAGGATGTATTTTTAACTGTTGGATTTTATGTAACATTAGACAAGAATCATGTATAATTTAATTGTTGTGCTTTATGTCATTTTAGACTGGAGTGATGTACAATTTACCTGTTATATTCTCTATAACGTTAGACTGGAGTGATGTATAATTTAACTGTTGTATTTTATATGACGTTAGACTGGGATGATGTGCATTTTAACTGTTCTACTTATGTCACGTTAAATTTGGGTATATATAATTTAACTGTTGCATTTTATGTCATGTTAGACTTTAGGGATGTTTAATCTAAAGCTGAAGTTTATGTCACGTTGGACTGGAGTGATGTATTATCTAACTTGTGTTTTATGTCACGTTTGACTTTAGTGATGTATATTATTGTATGTTATGGCTCGTTAGACTGGAGTGTTGTATAAGCTGGGTACGTTAAACATAGACAGAACACAACGACACAAGCATACAACTAACTGTGATCGTTGGAAAGAGCCAGTTAGCTTAGAAGAATATGGCTACTCGGATAATCATAAAGCTTTTTCATGAGTGTTTGTGTTGACATTCTCTTGTGTGATATTTAATTAGCTATGGAGCACAGATGTGTATCTATACATTGTCCAAATCTTGACAGGGACACTAACCACAGTAACTTTTTGTTATAATTTATGTCCATGACCGGTACTTTTAATTATATGCAGTATAACCGACAGTGAAAATATTACGCATGTTCATACTGGAGGGATTAAACGTATCTATAGATAGACACCTGAGAGATGAACAAGCAGGCTTTCGACAAAACAGATCTTGCAAAGCCCAGAAGTGCATATTAAGAATAATAGTTAAACAAAGTTTATGACTACACTCAGCTCCTTACATTAGATTTGTATACAATGAACATGCACTGGCGGGTATTAACAAAAAATACTAATGTGAAATCTCTTTAAAGATCATTAACATAATAATAAAAAAGGTGTGAAAACATGACATTTATACTTCTGCATGAAGGACAACTTATAGAGACTTTTGAGATAAGAACTGGCGTGTGATAGCGTAATGACATTTTTTTTTCTTACTCGCTGTAGATTTAGTTATCGAAACTTCTAATACTTAAAGGTGATATTTTCTTCAGCTTCTGAACTTTCAAGTGATTTATAGCCGTGTCTCGGTTTTCTTCCCCTAATAAAATCAATTCTAGCTGGGGACTGAAAGAAATCGAGATTTACTTACTTGAGTTACTATCTTACACAGTCTTTGCTCCTAGTTCAGAATATAGCCACTGCTTTTATTCTGTTGTGCGAATGATGGCATTAAACTTTAACACACAGTAACTTCTTTCTGAAAAACTTCAAGAATTAAAACTTAGAAATGCCTATGTGGTTCTGTGTAGATGAGACTGCTCAAACATGGCTTCTCAACAACTCACAGGTACAAACACAACCTTTGTCGACGCCTTCTATCTGGAACTCTCTTTAAGATTTTAACTTTTAGTTAGCTCGACGGTGTTGTGAGTTCTTGTCACCGTCGATGGTTTTGATTAATGCTACTAAAAATGTATGAACTTATTTCATTTGCACGGTTAATGTTGGGGTAATAGGCCTCACTATCACATCCCTTTTACATATCAACAACGAAATATCTCATCTACAACGACTATTTTTCGTTTTTTGTCAACGCTGGTAATTCTTTATTAATGTTTAAGATACACATCTATGATAACCACTACCACAACGGTCATGAATGTGACACATTTCTGATCATCTGTAACGTAATAATATTACAGCAACCATCACGCATGTGAGCCATTTCTCATCATCTATAACGTAATATTTACAGCTACTGTCATGAATCAGTTACTGGAGATGACTACACAAATAAAAACACATTATGACGCCACAGACAGACAACTGACTGAGCTGAGAACTGGCATAGATACAATGTTTGACAAGAAACTTACTGCGCTGAGAACTGATATATTAGGGGAACTATCAAAGAATGTAAGGCTTCTTAATCAATCATGTGACACAGCTCAGGTTGCCAAAATTCAGGTGAGACAAGTTTGAAATGTTCACTAACGCGGTCTGACTTAATGTACGCACACAACTACATGTTAATAAGAATGTACAAATAGATTGGCCACTACCTTGAGAATAGAACAGCCAGAGTAAAGCTACATGGACAGACTAGTAATAAGTTTATATTAGCGCAGGTAGTCCCACAAGGGGGAATCCTGTCACCTACTCGGTTTCTTGCATACATAAATGACATAACAGAAACTATTCCAATAATAACATACAATGCCTCCTTTACAGATGACTTAGCCTTGTAGAACACTGAAGAGTATATCACTATTGCGAACATTCTGATACAGCAAGCACTAACATCACTGGGACAGTTAGCCACATGACGCATGAAGATAAATGAAGGGAAAACAACGTACACAGTACAAGTATTTTCCCTCTCGCATAAACCACATATCTCCAAACTAGTGCTAAACGGAGAAAAACTACATTTAAATGAAAATCCAAACTACATAGGAATTATTTTTGATCGCCGTCTGACTTGGAAAAAAAAACAAGTTGAGTGAAACCGAATGAGAGCAAGGCAAAGAATGGAAATCATAAAAAAACTTGCTGGAACAACTTGGGGTGCAGATGAGAGAGTGCTATAGATTTTATACACAGGGCGAGTGAGACCAGTCCTAGAGAATGACATTGCAGCATGGGCATTAGCAGATAAGTCAAACTTCGATGTAATGAGCAGTATCCAAAATCAAGCAATGAGAATTATAACGGGCGGCATGAAGACTACACATATAAAAGAACTCGAAAAGATTACGTGCCTCCAGCCAATGGAGGATAGAAGAGACAGCAGGGCTCAGCAACAGGCCAAACAAATTCAAGAGACTAGCAGACCACCAAATGTGCCATAGAATGAATGTCCTTAAAAGGCGAAGACTCAAACGAAGCAACTTTGTAGAATCGACCGAACTACAGATGAGAGCAGTTTCCTCAAATGCAACGTTAACTATTAAACCCATCTACCCTGGAAAAAAGAGGAAGGGGACGACCTAGACGACGGTGTATCCAGGACATCACAGAGAGTCTAAAGTTGTCTTTGAGTGATGCAGGTCGCCTTGCCCAGAATCGTGATGCGTTCAGAGCAGCTGTATTGGATACAACGGTCTGGAGAGAATACGTCACTTGATGATGACACTGCAAACAACTATCCAGTTTGGAAACAACATCGTTTCCATGAAATGATAGAAGACATTCCTGGAATTGAAAGAGAAAGTGGCCAAACTGCAACAGAGAGAAAATCCATAGCGACAAAATACACAGAGAAACGTTACCTACGAAACGCCTGGACCCATGCATACACAGATGGATCAGCAACAAATGCAACAGAAAATGGAGGTGGAGGTGTCTTTCTGACGTTAAGCACTGTTGCAAGAAAAAAACTCTCAGTGCTAACAGGACAATTCTCAAGTAACTTGAGAGAAGAGGCAGAGGTCTTGAAAACTGCAGCATACGTTACAATAACAGAGGAAAGCACAGACAGACAAGTTCCTGTCTATACTGATGCACAGTCAGTAATTGCAGCGATGAAAAGCCAAAATAATACAGACCTGGTTGACCTCAGAATAGTGCTCCACAAATTATGTCAATGATTCAAACGTGTTGTGATCCAATGGATCTCATCTCATTGAAACATCACCGGTAATGAATAGGCTAACATAGTGGCAAAGGAAGGTGAAAATCTACCTCAGACTGATGCAAGCATAACTTTCGAGGAGGCAAAGAGTTTTATCGGAATCAGATACAGAAACAAATGGAATGTAGAACATCCAGGTCACACACAAAATGATGCTTACTACCAGCTCAACAGAAGAGAACAAGTGGTAATCTTCAGACTCCGCACTGGCCACAGCAGATTGATATACCATCTATTCAACAAGTTAAAGATATTAACTACCGATCAGTGTAACGGTGGCACTGATACAATTACTGCTGAACGTGTGCTTCAAAGTTGCCCGACATTTGCGGTTGTGACGGACAACTCAGCTGACCTGAATTATTGGATGACAGGGTATTACCCTTCGTATAACATCAGAACCCCTGAACATTGTTGTCATTTTATTGCCAACCTGGAACTCTTCTCCACCTGGGCTCATCAGCTATGCACAACAGAAACGTGGAACTTCACCCGGACTCATTAATATGCATCAAAGCAGGGTGGACTCTTCACCACGTTTGCTAATTAATATGTTGAAACAGTCGCATGCGAGTAACCAAAAAAGCGCATGGCCTTAGGAGAGGTTAAACCACACCCCTGCTATTTCTAGAGCGATTATATGCAAGCATTCAGCTACAACCTTCGTTAGTACCTGCCTTATGGGTGTCGCCAGAGCCTATCGGGTAAGCGGCTTAACCTCAAAGACACCGAGGATTTCTCAGAACAGACAAGGAAGTCTCCTGCTGCTGAGATGACACGGCAGTGCGAACCAGAGTGGACGAAGCAAGCTTCTCGCAGACTTCGCACCTCTGTGTCAACCAGCAGACTTGCCCGAAAGACTGAGAATTTAGAGAAACCCGAGCGACCAGGGAATGGAGTAACAGGCCATGTCGGGCGGCTTAGAATCTCATTTTTTCCTCAAGATGAAGAAAAGTGTAAAATTCTCACACGACCCCTTTAAGTTACATTCCAGTTAGTATAAATAAAGACCCTGAAAAACTGCATTTTATCATTCGTTTTGACAGATTTTAAGAAGCACTACCTTTAGCAGAATCCTGCTAGATTCCATCTTGATCTTTCGGATATATATTATAGTGAATTATTTTCTGTGCCAACGGTAATTTGTACATTAGCTTCGAGTGATCAGTGGTCTAGTTATTTCATATTATTTCACGGGATTGTGGTGAAAATTTAAACTTATTAAATAAACCCATTTTCAAAGTTCTAGTGCAAACTAAATGTTACATCTATAAGTTAATTTCCAAATACAATAGACGCGTAAATTAATTTTGCAGCTTTAAGGGAATTATAACTAGTTAATACAGTTTAATCTGTATATATATATATATAGATGTGGGCTTTTAACTACCAGGCTCGCGGGGAGCTTTTCTGGAATTTATATAATTAAAGACGCGAGTGCAGAAAATAGGCTAACTGTAAATTTATCGCGCGTCAGATTATAATATGATTTGTATTGCATTTCATGTTTTTCTATCTTTCATCCAGAATGATCATTCAACCTTGCATCCCAGCAATTAAATTATATACAGAGTCCTGCCGACTCAATTCGATAACTCCAGTGACGTATGAACTTTTTTAAAGCTAAACTTGTGGCGACCTGTTGCGGGTCTCGCTCCTCTGAATTTAACTGAGAATAAAGCCACCCAAGAAACACTTTTAAAATACTAATTCATATAGTCCTTAAAGTAAACTGGATACGAACATTGGTCAGTAGCTACTTTTTATTTACTGCTTTATTAGTGGAAGAGAACACAGATTTATCTGAACACTGTCTGCCTAGTATTTTCATCGGATTTTACCCCCCCCCCCCCGAAGAAGTTTTACCTCAGAGTTTTTTTAGTCTGTGACATTACGCCATAAGAGTTTCCCCACCAGCGGTACGAATCTAGGAGACCACACCATTTCCCACACCTAGCCAAGTGCCTGTGCTACTCATTAGGAACTTTATCTAGAACCAACAGTAACACTCACGATTCATCGTCTAGCGATTTTCGAGACCATTTGCTACCAGCCAGCCTCGGTAAATCTGGGGCTTGACACAGATGTAAAACGACATTTTCCATTGGTCTAGTGTTTATCTGCTGTTGTAAAATTGCTATGAAGTGCCAGAATCCACGAATTCGGTAAGTGTGTGAGCGTGACTGTGTGCGGGCCTTCACAGGAGTGTTTTTTTTTAAAGAAAGGAGATTTAATCTTTCTACCATTTTAATTAGTTCTACCTAGTATTAATGTTGTACTGTATTCACTGTATGGGATTTCTCCAAGTGGGATTTATTAACTGTGTGTTCTCCCGCCCATAAATCTGTTGAATACAGGGGAAACATTTGAGAACCATATGATTTTTTCTACCCCACACTCATTACTGTAAATCCTCGTCTCAGAGTAATAAATTTACTGTTGGGTTAAATTGCCTATCTCTTATCATCATCTCACACCCCCCCCCCCTGTCTTTGGGACCGTGCTTTTTTTCTTTGTTAAATACAAGCGGGAAGGGTGTATGGAATACTTCTCCTCAAAAACCCTCTCCACCTTGTCATTTGTAGTTTTGTAACCTTTGATTTCTGCATGTAAATTGATATTTGTTTGTGACCTGATTTTATGCTAAATAAAAGTAATAAAACTTTTAGCATTTGTGTTGGCAGGCCCAAACCCAAACTTACCGATATTCGTTATCGTAGTCTGTATTCACGTACGTTGTGTGTTTGAATCACCAAATTGGTGTGTGCACCTGAGT
Source organism: Oreohelix idahoensis (assembly GCA_024509875.1). NCBI lineage: Eukaryota > Metazoa > Mollusca > Gastropoda > Stylommatophora > Oreohelicidae > Oreohelix > Oreohelix idahoensis. Next base: position 628,186 of record JAMPIV010015679.1, read on the forward strand.
GTCTGGAAACTGGCAAACAATTGTTTGTTCAGAAGAGTGGTAGGAGTAGTGTTTAGAGACAAATATTGTCGTAAAAGAAACTGTCCTTACTCTTCCCAGCACTTGTGAATCAACGATCCTTCTTTCCTAACTCCGTATTATCACAGAGCCTTCACTATCGTTCTACACTCTAACGGGACCACTATCCACCAGAATTCTCTCAGAAAAATTTACGACAGCGGTACAGAGAAAGCGTAGATGGCCGACACCAGTACCACTCGTGAAAAAGCTCCACGGAGATTCAACAGCCTAACATTGTCTTTAGCTTTCTTTGAAAAGATTCAAGTGGACGCCTAAGAGTGTACGTCTGAGAGTGGACGTCTGAGAGTGTACGAAGAACGAACGAACGAACTTTATTTTCAAAGGGTAGAGAACTGAGCACGCAGAAGAAGAAGAAGAAGATAAAGTCTATTTTCAAAGCTCATGTCCTTGTCAGTGACTTGCCAAATTTGAATAGCGTTAACATATTTCTTTTTTTTTTTTTAAATCGTCCATCACTGATTGTTACAACTGACATTACTACAACTGTTATTGTTCACTTAACTAATTTTCTTCTTCGTGCAACAATTCTTATAGAATTTGCCCAAATTCGTAACTTAAGATAACATTTAAAATAAAGTAATATGAACAAGTATATAAACAGGAAAATGAAAATTAGAAATTGTTGATAATTGACATTTGAGTTTGTGATGGAATATCTCTACACATCACCCATCTCTAAACATATAACATTATTTATATAGCTCGAAATATTTGCTTTAACTTCTAATAATCAAAATGCAGCAGTCGTGTGTGAGGGGACAGTCAAGCTTACGGAACCGAGAAACATTCTTGTTGGGAGGAATTATTGAGGCTCTGTGTGATACAGAAACAGATAATGGGGGCTGGATAGTTATACAGGTGATTTGTTATCTATCTATCTATCTATCTATCTATCTATCTATCTATCTATCTATCTATCTATCTATCTATCTATCTATCTATCTATCTATCTATCTATCTATCTATCTATCTATCTATCTATCTATCTACCTACCTACCTACCTACCTACCTACCTACCTACCTACCCACCCACCCACCCACCCACCTACTTATCTATCTATCTATCTATCTATCTATCTATCTATCTATCTATCTATCTATCTATCTATCTATCTATCTATCTATCTATCTATCTATCTATCTATCTATCTATCTATCTATCTATCTATCTATCTATCTATCTATCTATCTATTTATCTATCTATCTATGTATCTATCTATCTATCTATCTATCTATCTATCTATCTATCTATCTATCTATCGTCGCTAAGGTACATCCTCTTTTCAAACCTGGTTCTTCCGATAATTGTAACATTGGTAACTATGTGACAATCTCTCTAATCATCGCTATCCAAACCACGGAAAACACGTGTACATAAAATAACACTACAACACCTAGTTAACAACGACTTGCTAATTGATAGTCAGTCGAAGTTTAGCCCTAAACATTCATGTCACTCTGCTCTCACAAAGATGATAGACAACTGGCACATAAATATTAACAACGACAACATGTGTGGGGCAGTCTTTGTAGAATTTAAAAAGGCATTTGATATGATAGATCACACAATTTTAATTAGAAAACTAGAAACATCAAAAGTAAACTTTCAACTAGTGACAATAATTAAATCATTCATGTCAGACAGAAAACATGTAGTTTCTTACAATAACTCCTATTCAAACGATGCTGTGATAAATACAGGCGTTCCTCAGGGTTCTATACTTGGTCCTGTATTTTTTGCCATATACATTAATGACCTTCCACTACACATCAAGCACTCATGCTGTGACTTGTTCGCAGACGACTGTACTGTTTACACGAGTGATAAAAGTTGTAACACACTCGAACTATTGTTACAAAAAGATCCAGATAATCTGATTAAGTGGAGGAACGGAAATCGCATGTTAATAAATATCAATAAACAAAATGCATGTTAATATCAACTAGACAAAAATTACAAAATTCAGAGTAAACAACTTCAGATCTATATTGGTACCTCACTAATTGAAAACGTTAATGCACATACAATTCTAGGTATAATCGTGGACCATCATCTAAATTGGAACTCACATGTACATGCACTGACCAAACAAACGGCACAGAAAGTTTCCCAATTAGCTAAAATATAACATTTCCTAGATGAAGAAGCGCGAAAATTGTTCTATATCTCATATACAACCAAACCTTGACTATTGCTCCACAATCTGGGATGGTTGCTCAGTCTCCAACACAAAGAGACTCCGTTCACTACAAAAGCGTGCAGTGCGTCTAGTCTCTGATCACTGCCTAACTCAGTGTGTAGATCTAAATAAAAATCTTCAAATACTGCCCTTAAGAAAGCGCCTTCTGTTTAACAAAGCCAAATTAGTTCACAAAATCCTGTCACATAATGCTCCAGCTTATCTGTGGCCAATGTTCAAATACAACGAAAGACGCAGTCAACGCTTTAAGAAATTGGAAATGCCCAAGCCTATGCTTGACTTATTCAAGAAAAGCTTAGCGTACTCTGCTGCTCCTCTTTGGAATTGTCTTCCACATAACCTAAGAAACAAACTCAGTCCCTATTCATACAATCGTAGACTTTTCGAATACTTTATTACTTCTGATTACATGCCCCCTAATCAGATTATCTTTTCTTATAATATCAACTGTAGGTTCTAATGACGATGTTTATACTTTTATGTCATTTTTATAAGAAGTTAATGTTAATATGAGTGTGATATTTTATTTTACTTTACAACGTTGAATTCTTTGACACTGATATGTAAAATGCATATGGGAATAAATGAATTCAGTTTGAAAGGTGAGAGAAAGGAAGGGCAGAATGTCAGACTGGCCTGCGTGCGCAATTCTCAACCCGTTTAAAATAAAGGTCGTTCTATCTATCTATCTATCTATCTATCTATCTATCTATCTATCTATCTATCTATCTATCTATCTATCTATCTATCTATCTATCTATCTATCTATCTATCTATCTATCTATCTATCTATCTATCTATTTTTTATTTATCTGTATGTCTGTTTGTCTGTCTATCTATTTACCTATTTATCGCTCGTTTTACATTTTGTATCTACCAGACTGCTTGTCTGTCTGCCTCTTTGTTACTTTCTCTGTCTATCCATCTACCTACTGACGTATTCATTTGTCTTTTTTTTCATCTACCAGAGACGTACAAAAGGTGACGTGAATTTTTATAGAGGCTGGAATGGTTACAAGATTGGGTTTGGAACTAGTGACACTGACTTTTGGTCTGGAAATGATAAAATTCACCATCTGACGTCACAAGTAAGTATTAAATAACTGCTGATGTCTTTCTCAAAACTCTATATTTTAATAATGTTATTGTCCTGTCAATGGTTAGGTGAATGTTTACTAATATCTCCACTTCCAGACGTTATGTCGTATCATCAAAATGTCTACTTACAGACATTTTGTGATATCATCGAAATGTCCACTTACAGACATTATGTCGTATCTTCATAATCTCCACTTCCAGAGACATTGTGTCGCATCAACAAAATCTGCACTTACAGACAGTATGTTGTTTCAACAAAATCTCCACTTACAGATATTATGTCGTATCAATAAAATCTCCAATTAAAAACATTTTTTCCTATCAACAAAATCTCTTCAATTACAGACATTATGTCATATCATCAAAAGTAACAGTAGGTCACCTATTTTTTCACTCATCCACCGTGACATCAGCAAGCTTACACTGCGCCAACACTACTGATACTTAATTTTTTTTTTTTTTAATAGATCGCCTAAGATCGCAGTAACAATCTATTTTTTAAATCCATAAGATCATCTTACGAATACCTTTTTGACGATAATAACATAGATGGTTGAATTAGACAAAGGAGAAAGCATAGGGTGACATGTAAAAAGTGACAATGGAGTTACGAAAAAAGCGGAAGAGAAGAATGAAAATCGATCGACAGGTCGAAGAGAACGAAGAAGTATAAACCAGAACCATCAGTAGATTGAAAAGCTTGTCAAGGAAATCTAAGGATAAAGTGTTGAGACTTTCGTATAAAAAGAAATCTCTACAGGAATTATGGACCTCACATAGAAGAACCACCAGGAAGAGTAAACACCAATGTTTGCCTGATATTAAAGTTATGGTCCAATTAAATAAAGATGACAAAGATGCACGTCTAGACAATAAGAACAGTCTTCTGGGAAATGATATTAGAGGCGAGATATTTGTTGACCTTATATTAATACAGAACATCGTGTACAGTAGGAACACAGCCCCGGACATTGACAGAGTACAGTCACACCACATACAACAGCTCGATTACACAGGCGTTATGAATGTGGTGAGATATTTCAACACCAGCAGACAGAATGTCAGAATGTAACTATACAGTTACCATTGACTAATTCCTAAACTTCGTCAAGACTCTACGCTATCCAGCAGTTGTTGAATTATCACACTATAGAATGTCGGGGGTAAATTATTTGAAACTGTAGTAGCGGGAAAAGTAATGCGCCACTTTGAAAATGCCCACTTTCTCTCCAGATATAGGCCCATCAAAGTCACTTGGGTAACGTTATTTTATTATATTTTTTTTAAAACTTTTGCCTCGTTTTGGCGAGGCGCATCCCGTTCCACCCAGTCGGTTATATTAGGGCGCATTTCCTAATATAAAAGACTCTTAGGTCTGAGACATAGTAATCTAATAATATTCATATACAATGTGAACGAGACATTCCAGAGTAAACGAGAAAAGACGGCTGTGGAAATTGACCAGCGAAAGCATGTACACATGTGAACGTTGTAACCTTAATGTTCTGTTTAATAACATGTGCTGTAAACCCTTGGCTAACAGATTAGGTAGCAAGCGCTTTACCTGAGAGATCAATTGCATTTTGAATGGGAACATGGATAGAAGAACTACCCTAGGGTTCTCAACTATCACCGTGTTGTCAACTACAGCAACATTTGCCACCAATCAACCAACACGTTTGGGATGATCATTAACTTTTGCCGATGACTTTCTCAAGTGCACGACTGGATCAGAAACTCAGGAAACGGTCTAAACTATGCATTACATGTGCTTTCTAATTTGTGTGAGGAAACCAGTCCTAAAACAATGGCCGCTTCACACCTGGGGAAGAAAATTCTATTTCTGCCGTTTCATCAGTTCGTTATGTTTGTAATCCATTATTGAATGAGAATACTTACATTATCAATCTCATAATGATAACGACTTGAAAGCATTCATAATGAAATAATGCACAGAGTCTTAGGTGCATCAAAGACTGCGCCATAGATACCACCATTGTGACGATGAGGTACATGCTTAGATAGCTGTCGCTTAGAATCAGATTTGCCATGACCAAGACAAAATCCTTATGCCAGTAACTTAGACATAAGCCAACCCGAACAAAGGAACACAGCTGACCTCAAGAATGAAGTGGGGGATGTAAATAGATTGTACAGGCAAATACAACGAATAAGCAGGTGACCACTGTTGAGCATATATTCAAAGGTAAGAGCGTAGTCAGTCAGGTAGGCACAGGGCAAAGTATTAGCAGATCATCATCAGCTTTTGTATAGACCTTGGGGCAGTGGAGAAACACAAACTGGACATAACTGATACATGATTGTGCCAGGGTTAAGGATGATAGAGTTGTGTAAGCTGATGGCTCTGTAATCCGAGATGAGAAATGTGGGATTCTCGCAAAGAGTAAACGGCAGTGTTGTCGCTGAATAGAATGGAACTTACATGACAAGAACCGGCATGGCGATGGAGACAGAGACAGTCACTACAGCATCAAGATGGTTGTCTGAAACTACATTATCTAGGACAACTATTGGGTTGGATACCCAGACCATGTTTTGGAAGGTACTAAATTGGTGGCTAAGGCATGAATGGAAAATATACTTACTCGTACATGCCTCGAATCTTCAGGACCTGGTGTGGATCTACTGTCCTGATCATGCAGGGGGTACACAGCAATAAGAAAGCTGACGCACTATTCTAGAGCATCCATAATAGGAATAATGGATATGGATAAGGAATAATAATAAGTGCAACTGATGATCCCCTGTTAGAGAACAACAGTGCAGTCGATGAATCAGAGAAGCTAAGATTGTTAGAATGTGGCATTGAACTCTGAACTTGCAGAAACTTATTTATAAGCGGATACAACCAACCGGAGTGTATTACACTAGAGCGTGACAGGACCAATTACCATTCATGACCTTTGACATTTGCTGAGGGAGACTGAGCACCTATGAGTTTTCACAAAGTGCAATGACGTCTATTTATAGATCAACAATAACAACAAAAGTATCACTACTTTAAGATACAATGACATAACTCACAACACAAGTATCACTACTTTAAGATACGTTGACATAACTCACAACACAAGTATCACTACTTGACATGTTAAGGTACGTTGACATAACTCACAACAGAACTATCACTATTTGACATGTTAAGGTACGTTGACATAACTCACAACAGAAGTATCACTATTTGACATGTTAAGATACGGTGACATAACTCACAACAGAAGTATCACTATTTGACATGTTAAGGTACGTTGACATAACTCACAACAGAATTATTACTATTTGAAATGTTAAGATACGTTGATATAACTCACAACAGAAGTATCACTATTTGACATGTTAAGGTACGTAGACATAACTCACAACAGAAGTATCACTATTTGTTATGTTAAGGTACGTTGACATAACTCACAACAGAAGTATCACGATTTGAAATGTTAAGGTACGTTGACATAACTCACAACGGAAGTATCACTATTTGACATGTTAAGGTACGTTGACATAACTCACAACAGAAGTATCACCATTTGAAATGTTAAGATACGTTGACATAACTCACAACAGAAGTATCACTATTTGACATGTTAAGGTACGTTGACATAACTCACAACAGAAGTATCACTATTTGAAATGTTAAGATACGTTGACATAACTCACAACAGAAGTATCACTATTTGACATGTTAAGATACGTTGACATAACTCACAACAGAATTATCACTACTTGAAATGTTAAGATACGTTGACATAACTCACAACAGAAGTATCACTACTTGAAATGTAAGATACGTTGACATAACTCACAACAGAATTATCACTACTTGAAATGTTAAGATACGTTGACATAACTCACAACAGAAGTATCACTGTTTGACAGGTTAAGGTACGTTGACATAACTCACAACAGAAGTAGCACTATTTGAAATTTTAAGATACGTTGACATAACTCACAACAGAAGTATCCCTATTTGATATTTTAAGATACGTTGACATAACTCACAACAGAAGTCACACCATATCATAGCATTAATAACTCACTGACGGAGCCATATAGACTTCTATAACAATCATTGTATCCAGGTACACTCAGGATGCATCCAGACACTCCACACGTCCTCGTATTTTAAATGCCAGCAAACAAGTACACGTTCACATCTGGTACACGTGTGTCACATTTATGCTGGACAACTCAAAATTGTTGAAATGTCGTTACGGCCTAACTTAAAAAAAAAAAAATCCACTCCTTACATCTCATATATATTTTTGTTTATATTGAACGAGTGTTCACCTGTCGCTCAAACAATCAACACATAATATCGCCCTATGGAGCACATGCTCTTAAAAATAGTACTATTCCTTCTGAAATTCACGAATGTCCTTTGACACATAAATATATATTGTGGAAGTTATCAACCCAGGTTCATTTTGTTTGTGAGAACAAGATGCCTTGTGTACTATACATGACTTTGTCAACAAAGGTTGTCAGTAAACTTATGATGTATGAAACGTCGACCTCTGACTTCACTTATATGTTTCAATAATTATTGTCTTCTATCAATTGTTGATGGAAATAAAAATGTCTTCTTCTTGGTGATACAGTCTATCTTATTAACCTGTTTGTATGCTTGTCTGTATAAGACTGCTTACTGTTAATACAACGACGGACAGGAACAATTCTCTACGACCGCAAATAACTGGATGACACGCTGATGACGATCATTATTTTATTGATGTCAGAAGAACATATTTACATCTAGCAATCACGGTGCCGAAATATAATGTTGACAAAGTTACACATGGCTTCTACGTTAGTACCTTCATTCGGCATACACATTACTTGGTCAGGAAACCAGCTGTTTAACCCATTGACCATTTCCTCGACTTAGACTCAGGCTGTAGTTCTATGTCTTTCACGAACTATCTTCAATATAAATTCATCTGGCTCGGAATAATTGCTGGATCACTACCAGTGATGAAAACTTTATCCTTTAGCCACTAGAAATGTTCTGCATTAACTCTACACTTTATGTCCGAAGGTGGACTAACACTTTTTCTGGAACTATCTTCACGTATTGTAACTAGCAATGATTTACATACCAATTGTTCCTTGATGAAACGCTAGAACAACATAACTTGACGCAGCTCGGAAACAACATTCTGTTGTCACGAAGAA
>JAMPIV010015681.1:0-29849 GCA_024509875.1 Oreohelix idahoensis
TTAACAAGACAATTTCGAGAACTACACGTTAAATCGTTGAAAGTATTCAAAAAGAGACATGAAAATAGGTCGTATATCTTTATCATCACTGAGCTACAGATCGCAAAGGATGATGAAAAAAAGGTAAAGGTAGTCGCATAGCAGATACTGCCGTAAGGGAGTGAAGTGTTAGAGACTTCACTATACTAGGTCCAGCATCGAGAGGTGGGGGTGACCAGTTCCTTTCATCGCTGCCTTTTCCTTCCCTAACTGAAGGGCAAAGTCAGGTACCCATTCACAGCTAGGACGACTGGAGCACGATGATACCGTGAATCGAACCCGGTACCTTAACCGCAAGAGACCAGCGCTCTAACCACTCTGTCAATCGGACACTCATTAAAAAAACATGATAACGGATACAAACAGAATATTAAAAATATGAAGGGAAAGGGGGGAGGAAGAGATTTGTGACATCGCGTAAGGGGGTGGCAAAAGTCTTTTTGTTGCGTGTAAAATGTGACAACTTCATGGCCTTGACACTGCGATTGGATTTGCCGAACTGAAGAAAAAGTACGATGCTCCGTTTACCCTCAACATTTCAACAATTTTCATCGCCGGTGAATAAAGACACAAGAACCGACTTACCTAACTTACCAAGGAGGATGGACCCTCGTGTTTTTGTCAACATTCGTAATGACAAATTAAACTAAAGGTGTGTTAGGAAGTACAGACATGAGTCATGTAAAAAAGGAAATGTACATACCTTATATGGGAGGCGTTTGAAATTACCTGTTTGCGGAATTTCATGTGAGAAGGGGAGAGAAGATATACACTAAAATCAAACGGTTAGATTTGCTTGCCCTAGCCAAGATATATTAAAATAGACGACGTTTGATTGGCGATTTTAGCGGCGTATATAGCTTACAGAGCGTTGTGCAATGCCTCATATAATGTAGCACGTTTTCAGACCCCCTTTGTGTTCATTTGAGTTACGACAACACCTTCAGACTAGTCAGGACCGAAGAAATATAGAATTACTTTAATGAGGAGTGGACTGTGTATTGAGGATCTACTGAAATTAACCAGGAAGAAAACTCGAGGGTATAATACTGGAAACCACATGAGCCACAAATGGAAACCACAAATTCCTCGGAACCTATAAGATATAATAGTGGGATTATAATTAAACTAATTCTAGACTACCTGTAAGACGGCCCAAAAGCCTGTGGCCTGACATTGTTTGTAACTCTTCCTGCGCCAGAAGTCTATATATATATACGAGTTGGTACGAGGCTTGCAACTTCATCAAATGAAAATGATAGTCATTGTCGCATTACGCGTGTACCCAAATATCTTAGTGTAATCGATACAGAGCATCGCAAAGGTTTCAGCCAATGAGAACAGCGTGAACCATACACTGCGAGTCTAGTAGGTTAAAGACCGTAACATAGATGGATAGTTCAAGTGTGCAAATGTGTTCTTCTTTTCATTGGAATTATGAAAATTCGGATGGATTACAAATAATAAGACCATCACGTATAGATATCAGAGAGCTTAAGCTTTGTCCAGATACCTACATGTTCATGTAATGTGCAGTACAACCCGAGATAGTTGAGGTTGAATACAGAAACACGTGACTCGTATAGACTGTTGCACATGTTCATTAGCTATAGCGAATTATACATTCGACTGAAGTGGAAGAAAGTTTCATAGAACGACAGCTCTCAATTGTCCGGTTTAAGCAAGACCAAGATGGAGAGAATCGGATGAATATTAAAGGAGCGGGATAGAATGGAAGTTGGAATAAAAACACACTTAGCTAAACTCAGTTCGATTTGCCACAAATTGAGATGGACGGATAACCTATGACGTCATTGCTTTCTCGTCCGGAAGACCAAGGGGTATAAAACGGAGAGACAAGATTTGACTAGCACTCACCGTCAAAATTTTCAGACACAGATGAAAGGTCAGAGCTAGCCACCAAGCATTTTGCCATCTGTATGAGTGTGCAGACTGTCAGGCTATTGATGCCCTGAATTTAGAGTAAGTTGACTCGCCCTAGTACATATGTAAATAATATTATTTTATTGCAAATTCAATTATATTGTGTAGAATCATATTGTGTAAATTTTAGAGGGAAGAAGCCATTGATTCTATAAATTTTTTTGGGAAATGAACCAGAGGATGAATTGGAATGCAGAACATTTATCAGGAGACTTAAAAAGCCTTTCTTGATTACTGGATGGAACAATACATACAGTGAAATGTGAAAGGATAGGATGAATTAACTCAAATGAATGATGTGTATATTTGTATGATAAAATATGCCTGTACTATGTCATTGAATTGATCTGTCTAGTCTGACTTACAAATGACATCTGATGACTTACTGGCCTCACGTCTGTGCTAGAGAACGTTTCTCGTAGCCAAATACTAGCCTAGGGACATTATGTTGTTGCAGGTTAATCATACATTACTGTCAGCACGACAGAAGACTGTTTGTTATACCAGTGATAGCCAGAGGAAGCATTCAAATCACCAAGAGTATACAACAGATCAGGTCTGGAAACCCTACTGCATGGGACTGCCAGCCACTGTCGACAACTGATTGACAGCACGGTGATATCATTCAAGACAAGTCATCTTAAGAAAGACTGACTCATAATATATGGACTACCAAACATTCTACGCTTAAATGATGAGCTAGCATTTGTTGATAAAGTCAATATATGGGTAAAGACAGTATCATAAGTCAAAGTGACTATATTTAAGTTTGAGAACAGTGCTTCAGGAACTAACAGTGCAAGTTTATTCATCAGTAAAAGTCAAATTAAGTGACATTAGAATCTAAAGTGTCATTCCTAAGAGGAAAGAGACATTGTTGTCGTGTGAAATTCTAATCCACATATATAAATTAAAAAGTAAATGTAAAGCCTAACAAATAACTTCAATAAAAGGAAAGAAGAATGGTAAAGAACAGTGCTGTCACAATGACTGTACTCGAAATCCCCCTTGTTTTCTACTTCGTCTGCAAATTGTAACGTTTCACGTTGATAGTAAAAGCCTACTGCTTCAATACCCGCTTTCTACGATAAAACGTGTACTGCCTTTCTAAGAAAAACCTTGAGATACGCAAGTTGACCTATATTTAATATTCCATTCATGTCATTTTATACACTAAGTTACCATAAACGAAAGACAGATGGACTAAGGATAGAAAGAAAGGGAGGGGCTGAAAGCCGAAACGCAGGCAATACTACCACAGTCTCGCGATACACAATTAATGCCACCCCTAACACGCGTGTAAGGCCACAAGCACTAGCTTTTTTCAAATCAACAGTGATAAAAACACTACCAATACGAGAGTTAGGTTTTAAAAACTCACAAAACGCTTATTAGGAAACATGACATTATACTGGTTTACGTTTGAAAACATTACAGTACCCAGACACCACATCGTATTCGAAGTGAACAGGAGGTAGAAGAAAATGCATATTTTGAACGCAGCCACTTAGCCCCATTAAATATATATATATTTGGGTTCCTTAGGACTTGCTGACAAAGAATATGTTAAACGTTACGCAAATAGTCTAGGAATTACCAAATTATAGCCAAAATAAAATAGTGAGGGATGTCAGACAACACCAAAATCAGAATCGCTCAGTGGCAGATTTTCACACCACCATTGTACGGGAAATAGGTCCCCATGTTACCTCCTATTTGATTGGCGGAAAGTAAATGTAAGGCTAAACACGATTAGTCGGGCTATAAATATTGATTCTTTGTTGTTAGGGAAACGTGAGTAGGAGTACTTTTTTTTTTAAAAGCTGTGTAAACATGGCACGATTGGTTAGACCCGCCAATATAGTCAATCAGAGGCGTCAGGTCAGCACCACATTTTCAAATAAACTTACTAAAGAACCAGTGCGTTGAGCGCCAGTGCATATTTTTCTAAATAAAAGCCTGGGACATCGGCAGATCGAAATTGTGCTATATTCATTGCCAGTCAACGTAACTGTGTATTATTCCATGAATTGTGGTAAGCTTGAAATATTTGATATCTTTTAATGAAAATTGAATGTAAATTGATAATTTATGTCTGTATATATGTGTGGTTCAGTAGCGAACATGAGGTAAAGCCTATATAGTGCTCCAACCTGAACAGAAGGTGTCGGAGGAAAGTAAAACTACATGGAATTGCCAAACAGTACACTGACACCTATCTTATTGACTAGAAAGAAATCATGCTGGAATTGCAGAGGCGTAGTAACCATTAGGGAGGAGTATACTGGTGAAAATTGTTTCAGATGAAGATAGCAGTTGGCCTACCGCTCTGAACTCAGTGTTTGTTATGTATTGTGTTCAGTCTGGAGATCTATTATAAATTAGTTCTGAAATAGGAGGTACAACCTTCTTGTTTCAGGGACCGTGGTCCAAAAGTTATTGAGCAGCACCTGGTCTGAGCTTTGCTGAACCTAGAGGCTGACAGCATACTCCTGGGTCCCGATAGTGACCAGTGAGGTGTCTCCAGAACACAGGGAGGCTATCGAGCAGAGGAGTCCTTTCCTGCCGCCATCACGAAAGATAAGCGTCTGTGGCCAGAGGAGCTCAACATTATGCCCCCCCCCCCCTCCGTCCCCCCTCAAAATCTGACTTTATAATAAAACAGAGGGAAAATACAGTGTTTAAATTGATAGGAACTGTGAACTTTTCCCCATACTATTTCCAAGATAAACAAACACTTGAAGTCATGATGACAAATAACAACATAGCTTGAAAAAACAAAACCAGTATTACCTCATATTACTACTACACAACTGACACACATAGGATAATATTAATAAAATATGTCACTACAAGGTTCATATTGATAAATTCTGTACATATAAATTGTAATTACAATTGATTGTGATTCCTGGTTCACTTTGTAGTTGAATCAGGACATATATATTAATGAAAGTAATTAATACATATTTATATTTGAAACTTTATCAGTGACTCATTTAAGATAGTCTTATAGAGTGTTAAATGTGTGTGAGTGTCACAGTGTTGTCAAGTGTGGTGGAATAAATTAAATTGTTTATCTGTCTGTTGTTGTTGTGACTTACACTTCATCATATACATACCCTAGACATTTTACGTAGTCATCACAATATTCCAGAATAATTCTGACTGAGGTATAATGTGGTAGCAAGTAAGGTTATCTGCAAAACACTACACCTATTAGATACAGATACCTTCACAGCTGATCTCAGTCAGTACACTAAGTCCCCTATAAATATTTATAACATCCCACTTTACCACATATATTGGGGTCTCGCTCTCGGGATTTTGAATCTTTCCCTATTTAAAATATTGGGGGTAATTCACTTCAGGGAATAATAAAGAATTAAAAGGTATCCTTGGGTGGAAATAAATAAGGTTGAGCTCTCAGTGCCTGTAGTGTCCTTAGATAATTATTGAAAGATTGAATTGTTTACATTTGCATGTTAGACAATGGCCGACTTGGCAAAATTTCGATCTGCTGCTGTACAGACTGCGAAAGAGTTAGGAATGGACGGGCAAATTATGATTGCTTATGTCACTGCTGAATGTGACAAATATATTGAACGGGAAGAAAGAAGATTAGAAAAAGAGGCCGAAAGAAAGTTAGAGGCTGAGACTAAGAGGTTGCAGATTGAGGCTGAGGCTAAGAAATTGGAGGCAGAAAGAGAAGACAAAAGATTAGCTGCAGAAAGGGAAGACAAGCGATTAGCTGCAGAAAGGGAAGCAGAAGATAAAAGATTACAAAGGGAACATGAGTTACGACTAAGGGAGTTTGAGTTTCAAGGCCATGCTCCTGAAAATGGTGCCAGTCCCTTTACCTCTGATGCCACTGCTAGCCAGGGAGCCTCAACCTCAGCTATGAATTTTCATTTAGATCATTTTGTTGAGAAAGACGATGATATTGAGAGCTATCTAAATAGATATGAACTATTAGCTACCACATATGGGTTAGAGAGAGAAAGGTGGAGCTTAAAGTTATCTCAAGGGCTTCGTGGGGCAGCTTATGAAGTTTTTGCCAAAATGAGCAGAGGTGATCAGGAAAATTATGACATGCTAAAGCAGGCTCTTTTGTTAAGATATGAAAAGAACGCAGAATTTTATAGGAAAAAAATTTAGGAATGCTAAACTACTGTCAGGTGAAACCTATCACCAGTTCTCTGCACGGTTAGAGACATACTTGGAGAAATGGACTTCTCTGGGGAAAACCCAAGATCTTAAGGAAATGGTCCTTATAGAACAATTAAGAGAGTCCATGGCTCCAGACCTGAGAAAGTTTCTCATGGAACAAGGTGCAGAGAGGCTGGGTGAGTTGCTAAATGTTGCTGAAAGGTATCAAGCAGCTCAGGCAGAGGTATCAGGTAATAAAAAGAAACAGGTGGATAATTTTAGGGCACCACAGAACTTTAATAAATTTGATCCTAGAGATCAAAACAAAGGTAAGCACCAATTTGATAGGCCACGGTATGACAATAAAAAATAAAACCCCACAATTCGATGAAAGGAAATATGATGAAAGAAAATCTTTCAACCAAGGGAAAAGGTGGTGTAAAAATTGTAAGATGAACAATCATGACACTGACCGTTGCAGAAGGAACCCTATTGTTATGGCCACCCTTCAGGTCAGGTCGACCTCAAGAAAGGAGGAGGATATTATGTTAGATACCACTCCAGAAGAGATGAGGAAGGCACAGGCTGGGGATAAGACCCTCAAGCCTTGTTTCAGGAAATTGTCAACTTGTCATACAACTCCAGGCAAGGGAGATTTTTACATGAAAAACAAGTTGATGTATAGGAAGAGTGGAGCTAGATCCAAAGGTCAGGGACAGCTGGTACTTCCTAAAAGATATAGGGCAGACTTAATAAGGAGCCTACATGTGAAACCAGATGGGGACCATGAAAAAATAGGTACCATCATCCAAAAGGTGGCTCACAATTATTATTGGCCCAAGGCAAGATGGGACATTGAGAATTTTGTAGAAAGGTGTAGCATAGCACATGAGGGAACACCCACAAGTGGGAACATTGATCAGGACCTGGACACGCCCCGGGGCAAAATTAGGCCTGATAATAAAAAGAAAAATAAATTTGATAAAGTGGACCAAAGGGAATGGGAAGCCCCTTTTCACGGACAAGCTTCACTTAACTGTTTTACAATGGCCACTATGCGGCGAGTGCAAAAAGATGTCTTACCCCACGATAAGCCGAAAATCCCTCAATCGGACTTAAACAAACTGGAGGAAGAGGATGTAGAGAGGAAATCTCTCATCAAGAATTTTAAGTGGGGAGACTGCCCCAAGAGAAAAATTGGTAGCGGTCGTTTTGTGCATGATAATTCTGGCAAGAAAAATCATCACTATAGCGCTTCGAGTGGAAGAGACCATACCGGTGCATGGACAAATAGGTCCACAAAATTAAAGGTCCATATGTAACGCTGTTAAGAACGTGGACTGATGAAAAGGCAGAGGAAAATATTACATCCTCATACCAATATGTGAATGAGCTGACCACTCGTTTAAAAACTGGCTGGAAACTTGCCAATGAAAATTTGAAACAAGCCAGGAAGAAACATGCTGCCTATTATAACAGGAAAGCTAAAGACAGAGATTTGGCTGTGGGAGAGAAGGTACTGCTTCTTCTCCCCGGTAGTCAGAATAAGTTACAAATTGGATGGCAAGGTCCATATACAGTTCTAGAGAAGGTGTCTAGAACCAATTATAAGATAGATAAGAAGGGGAAAGAAAAAATCTATCATGTGAATCTCCTGAAGAAATATTTGGAAAGAGAACATCAGGAAGAGACACACTTGTTGACCTTGTCCATCGCCATGGAGATGAAAAAGGAACCACTATCATCATTTGAATATCCATTACACCCCTGTGAGACAGCGGCACAGGTGAAAATCAGTACACATTTAACGAAAACTCAGAAAGAGAGAGTGCAACAGGTTCTAGATAATCATGCAGAGGTGTTAACAGACCGACCAGGGCATACAAACTTATTGGAATATGATATGAAACTGATAGACCCCACACCTGTATGTATGAAACCCTATTCGATTCCTTTTGCTAAGGAGAAAGCTTTGAAGGAAGAGATAGACTATTTGTTGAAGGAAGGAATTATTTCACACAGTGAATCTTCGTATAGTTCCAGTGTTGTACTCTTAAGGAAGCCCTCTGGAGAACATAGACTCTGTATAGATTACAGGAGACTGAATGCTATTACAGAAGGACAGGTGGATCCATTGCCGGATACAAATCAGTTGTTTGCCAGGCTAAATAAAGCTAAATATTTCTCAAAAGTGGATCTGAGTAAAGGATACTATCAGATTCTAGTAAAGCCTGAGGTTAGACCATACCTAGCTTTTAGTACCTCAGAAGGACACTATGAGTTTAATAGATTGCCATTTGGATTGAAGAATGCGCCTAGTGTCTTCTCTAGAATGATGAGAAAATTATTGGACCCTCTGAATAATCCATGTATCACAAATTTCATGGATGATATCCTTATAGCAACAGAAACATTTGAGGAACACATTGACTCTATGAACATGCTGTTTAATCGACTTAGGGAAGCGAATTTAACAGCCCGACCAACCAAATGTTGCGTTGGATGTAAAGAATTGGAATTCTTGGGACACACAGTTTATCAGGGAAACATGACCCGTGACCCAAAGAATTTAGAGAAACTAAAGAAAGCCCCGAGACCACAAACCAAGAAAGACGTCAGATCCTTTGTCTCATTATGTGGTTTCTACCAGAAGTATATCAAAAGCTTTAATTCCATATGTGCACCGTTAACTGATTTGACACGTAAGGGAAATCCAGATCGAATTACATGGACACCACAATGTGAAATGGCTTACCAGGAATTGAAGGAAAAGCTCACAAGCAAACCTATTTTGAAATTACCTGACTTAAGTCAAGAATTCGTAGTAAGGACAGATGCCAGTAATATTGGGTTAGGTGCAACTTTGCTACAGAAATCAGATGCATTGGATGGGGAATTAAGCCCAGTGGCATATGCTAGCAGAAAGTTGAATAAAGCTGAAACCAAGTACTCAACTAGCGAAAAAGAATGTCTTGCAGTAATATGGGCGATAAAGAAATTCAATATTTATCTGTATGGGAAGGCATTTAAGTTGCAAACGGATCACAAACCTTTGTCGTTTCTAGCACAGGCTAGACATGAGAATTCTAGATTACTCCGTTGGTCATTATTGATGCAGCCATTTGAGTTTAGCATAGAGTATATAAGTGGAAAAACAAATCTGGGAGCGGATTTTTTAAGCCGCCATTAGTGTGATGAGAATCACCGTAAGCCCCAGAAATAATAATAAATTTCTCTATGTGTATATAGAATTATAGACTGACATATAACGTCTGTTTTAAGTGGGGAGGATTTGTCGTGTGAAATTCTAATCCACATATATAAATTAAAAAGTAAATGTAAAGCCTAACAAATAACTTCAATAAAAGGAAAGAAGAATGGTAAAAAACAGTGCTGTCACAATGACTGTACTCGAAATCCCCCTTGTTTTCTACTTCGTCTGCAAATTGTAACGTTTCACGTTGATAGTAAAAGCCTACTGCTTCAATACCCGCTTTCTACGATAAAACGTGTACTGCCTTTCTAAGAAAAACCTTGAGATACGCAAGTTGACCTATATTTAATATTCCATTCATGTCATTTTATACACTAAGTTACCATAAACGAAAGACAGATGGACTAAGGATAGAAAGAAAGGGAGGGGCTGAAAGCCGGAACGCAGGCAATACTACCACAGTCTCGCGATACACAATTAATGCCACCCCTAACACGCGTGTAAGGCCACAAGCACTAGCTTTTTTCAAATCGACAGTGATAAAAAACACTACCCATACGAGAGTTAGTTTTTAAAAACTCACAAAACGCTTATTAGGAAACATGACATTATACTGGTTTACGTTTGAAAACATTACAGTACCCAGACACCACATCGTATTCGAAGTGAACAGGAGGTAGAAGAAAATGCATATTTTGAACGCAGCCACTTAGCCCCATTAAATATATATATATTTGGGTTCCTTAGGACTTGCTGACAAAGAATATGTTAAACGTTACGCAAATAGTCTAGGAATTACCAAATTATAGCCAAAATAAAATAGTGAGGGATGTCAGACAACACCAAAATCAGAATCGCTCAGTGGCAGATTTTCACACCACCATTGTACGGGAAATAGCTCCCATGTTACCTCCTATTTGATTGGCGGAAAGTAAATGTAAGGCTAAACACGATTAGTCGGGCTATAAATATTGATTCTTTGTTGTTAGGGAAACGTGAGTAGGAGTACTTTTTTTGGAAAAGCTGTGTAAACATGGCACGATTGGTTAGACCCGCCAATATAGTCAATCAAAGGCGTCAGGTCAGCACCACATTTTCAAATAAACTTACTAAAGAACCAGTGCGTTGAGCGCCAGTGCATATTTTTCTAAATAAAAGCCTGGGACATCGGCAGATCGAAATTGTGCTATATTCATTGCCAGTCAACGTAACTGTGTATTATTTCATGAATTGTGGTAAGCTTGAAATATTTGATATCTTTTAATGAAAATTGAATGTAAATTGATAATTTATGTCTGTATATATGTGTGGTTCAGTAGCGAACATGAGGTAAAGCCTATATAGTGCTCCAACCTGAACAGAAGGTGTCGGAGGAAAGTAAAACTACATGGAATTGCCAAACAGTACACTGACACCTATCTTATTGACTAGAAAGAAATCATGCTGGAATTGCAGAGGCGTAGTAACCATTAGGGAGGAGTATACTGGTGAAAATTGTTTCAGATGAAGATAGCAGTTGGCCTACCGCTCTGAACTCAGTGTTTGTTATGTATTGTGTTCAGTCTGGAGATCTATTATAAATTAGTTCTGAAATAGGAGGTACAACCTTCTTGTTTCAGGGACCGTGGTCCAAAAGTTATTGAGCAGCACCTGGTCTGAGCTTTGCTGAACCTAGAGGCTGACAGCATACTCCTGGGTCCCGATAGTGACCAGTGAGGTGTCTCCAGAACACAGGGAGGCTATCGAGCAGAGGAGTCCTTTCCTGCCGCCATCACGAAAGATAAGCGTCTGTGGCCAGAGGAGCTTAACATTATCCCCCCCCCCCCCCCCCTCAAAATCTGACTTTATAATAAAACAGAGGGAGAATACAGTGTTTAAATTGATAGGAACTGTGAACTTTTCCCCATACTATTTCCAAGATAAACAAACACTTGAAGTCATGATGACAAATAACAACATAGCTTGAAAAAAACAAAACCAGTATTACCTCATATTACTACTACACAACTGACACACATAGGATAATATTAATAAAATATGTCACTACAAGGTTCATATTGATAAATTCTGTACATATAAATTGTAATTACAATTGATTGTGATTCCTGGTTCACTTTGTAGTTGAATCAGGACATATATATTAATGAAAGTAATTAATACATATTTATATTTGAAACTTTATCAGTGACTCATTTAAGATAGTCTTATAGAGTGTTAAATGTGTGTGAGTGTCACAGTGTTGTCAAGTGTGGTGGAATAAATAAAATTGTGTATCTGTCTGTTGTTGTTGTGACTTACACTTCATCATATACATACCCTAGACATTTAACGTAGTCATCACAATATTCCAGAATAATTCTGACTGAGGTATAATGTGGTAGCAAGTAAGGTTATCTGCAAAACACTACACCTATTAGATACAGATACCTTCACAGCTGATCTCAGTCAGTACACTAAGTCCCCTATAAATATTTATAACATCCCACTTTACCACAATTGTATTAATTGTGTGTATAATTCAATAGTGTGTGTTACACATTTTCTTTTGTAAATATAAATGTCATTTTATTTGCCTTCATTCATTTTCCAAAAAGAGAAAAGAAGAACTACTATACATAATAAATTGATTTTATTGTACCTGTGAACTTGAGTAACTTACTTTTCTTTTGTTTGAAGTTACATTTTTCATTATTTACCCTAGACTTAACACATCATAGGATAGTTTCTGAGAGGAGACGACTCAGTGTCTGGTACTTATTATTACCATCTGGGCCAGATAACTTTATAGTCTGACTATATCTATGACAACTATACACCAGTGCTTATTTCTAAGACGGGTATTTCTTTTAAGACCAGAACTTGTATCTGGCAATCGTATCCTTGTATCATCTGATACACCTATTTATCTACTAATCATCTATACCAGTTAACCTCTCGTGACAGTCATGAACCACCACAACAAGCGCTGGTGACTGCTTCATGCTGGTTCTCTCACAGGGAACCAAAAGTATGATGACATCAGGATGTACATATTTATTATATTAATATTTTAATAAGTTTGTATGTATATTTAAACATGTGTAAACCAGGCAAATGTCGTTTTCTGCTGTCCAGCCACAATATTTCCCATCATGCTACCTGAATAAACGATGATTTTCATCCTACCCACTGGGGTTAGCATTGATGCTCAGGGAGGGTAAAATTACTGAGAAAAAAAAAAGGGTTGGTGGAACGGACAGCAGGGAAGGCGCCTGACTAAGTGTCAGGAAACAAACCCTTAGCAGAAACATGTGTTTCCTCTAAAGTTTGTTGTACGAGTTGGAGATACCAGTGTGTGATACCAGCTTGATACTACTCTGTGGATCAGAAGCTTGTGGTCTGCCCTGGAACCTTCCCTTTGACGTGTTGTGAAGATTCGTGCTTTGACGCTAGGAGCGGTTACCCCTGCAACTACCCCTGGGACGTGCCCTCACCACAGAAGTCGACAACTGACGGAGCAGTCAGCAAACCAGTCCAACAGCTGGCCAGATAAGTGATTTTGATCTGGCCAAAACAGTAGAGCTCACTACCCAAAGAAACCACCCCCTGAACTAATTTCGGTGAAGACAAACTCCACATTTGTTTTAATTCATCAACTTCACTTATTTATGTACTCATGTTCAAGAATAATTGATTATTAAATTTGTTAAATGTATTTATAAATCAATAGTTGATTTAATTATTACAGAGAGTAGTGCACACGTATGAATCAGTAATCTTAAATATAAATACAGAAGAGATACTTAAGGAATATTTTACTGAATAATTCAGTTGGGGAGGGGGGGGGGGGGGGGGGGGGGGGGGGGGGGGGTCGGGGGCTCAGAACGAGCTAATACATCTTTCTTTTCATAGTTGGGGCGGGCATGTGCAAAGTTCACAATAACCTAGAAAAATTCAGCATTGTGCTTGATTTCTGAAATATCGTACGAAGACTTCCTAATATAGAAGCACCATCCTTCCATTTACAACTCTGCCAAGAGTAATCTTGAGCGAGGGTAGATATCTTTAAAGACCCTCATTGTATACACTAAATTTCGGCCATTGTTGAACCATCACTGGAGAGAAGGCAAGACAACCCGTCACAAATATTCAACGTTCTATGACAAAGAAAATACGGTAAGGCCTGAGTGCTCTTTTAATAGGGGTTCAATTTAGCTTTCGCGGAGTAATGCGCGCCTTTCCGTATTTTCCAGCAAATACGGTGGGGTTTCTTTCATTGTTCGTTATAGGACGTTTCACTTAGATAAGTAGGACACTGGCTGATTTTGGTAAAATGTATAATATGTGCGTATCATATGGTACTGCTGTTTCGACTGGAACATTGGACTTCTTCTGACGTCTACTTGAATATTTTCAAAGAAAGGAGTTGTCAGCTTGAAGCTATTTGTATGTACATAGATTTTTTCCCAGGAATATTACGGGTGACAGCTATGTGTGCTTTATCTGTTCTTTCTGTGTTAAATTACCATAGTTAAGCCGAGTTTTACTTAATGCAATGGAACCCCATACCTAAGGGTCTTTTATGTTTGGACATGCGCCCTAATATAACCGACTAGGTTGAACGTGACGCGCCTCGCCAAAACGAGGCAAAACTTTATTATAAAAAAAAAACTGCGCGTGCCCGATATCCGTTGTGGTTGTTAACTTCAAACAAACCAAACCATAAAAAAAAAAATAACTGCGCGTGCACGTGCATGATATGAATTATTATTACTCCGAAAAGAGGTAGTTTAACTATAATTTATATATTTTTTTTATTATTTCATTATTGTTGCAGTCAAATTAGAGTTTAATGAAGGCAATGTCTGAAACTCTGTTATAGGTTTGCAGATATAAGTTTAGACTTTCTTATGCAAATGTACTAAATATGGTACTGCTTCATGTGCGTGGTTCCGTATGTTTCATATTTGTGCGTACGACAGTAGTAGTAGTAGGGTATGCGCAAAACGATTATCATTATGGAGGCGCCATGGAGGCGCGCATGGAGGCGCCTGACTTTTATATAGCAAAAACGCCTGGAGGCGCGTGACTTTTATATAGCAAAAAATGGCGGCGCGCTGGAGGCGCAAGATGGCGGACTTGAGATAACAAGGGGAGGTTATTTTTAGAGGTATTTTTAGATAACAAGAAGAGGAGGGACAAGATGGCGGACTTGAGCTAACAAGGGGGAGATAACAAGAAGAGGCGGGGCAAGATGGCGGACTTGAGATAACAAGAAGAGGGTATATGGGGCAAGATGGTGGTTTTTTATATATTATTGTTTTTAGTATAGCCAACTTAGGTAGTGGCTGTATTAGACAAACAGTTTGAGACTTTTAGATAATAGGAAGACAATAGGAAGATATATAGTTAGACGATATGTATACGTTAGATATAGACATATATTGAGACATACAAACAGTTATACAACATTTATACAAACAGTTATACAAATAGTTAGACGAACATTGAGACATACAACGGACGATATATAGGTAACAAAAAAGCGGTTTTGGTTAATATAGTTTTTATTTTTTCAAATACTAAAGGGCAACTCTCAATCGCTTGGTAGGCTTCTTCTTCTTCTGTGGTGGATTAGGGACATCGGGTAGGTCTGTGGTAGGAAACCAACTAGGTTCTGGGGATACTGGACAGCTAGAGTTCATGATTTCGTCAAACAGGTTAGTGGAAGGCTTCTTCGGGGATAGGACATCGGTCAGGTCTGTGGTAGGAAATCAACTCGGTTCTATTGGTTGGTAACAGCTGGAATTGATGTACTGATCAAACGTGGTAGTGTTAGTAGGATAGGTATCCGTGCTTGGTGGCTGTAATCGGTCAAATTCGGCGAGTATTTCGCTCTGTAATGTCAAGAAATGTTCAAACTCGGGTCGAGTTAACGTAATGCCGTGTTTGGTAGGAAATTTGAGGTAGGATTCACCAAAATATCTTCGCACGTGTAGTAAAGGTTGGCCTCGGTAAACACTTACAGACGCAGCCTTCAGACCACTAGCCAAAGTTTTAAGCATTTCATCACTTCTCTTGATGTAGACCCAGTTGGTGGGAGCAGTCATTTTCAACGAGATGTATCTAGTGTGTTAATAAAGTGTCTTCCAAGTGTTTATATCGTATAATCTGGGTTTTTTAAGCGTGCCCTAGCTAGGATTTGATTCGTCGAACATCGAGCGTGTGTTAGGCAGGACGTGATTCGTCGATGTATTGCGTGGGAACAACGACACATGGCTGTATTGTCGTGAGGGAAAAAATACACCTGTCTATTGATTTCGTCTCTTGTTTATCAAAGTGGGGTTGAGTTTCACTAGCCAGGGTTTGACTAAGCGCGTAATTAATCGATCGTTGGCGTGTTGTCTAGCCGAAAATGGTAGTAGGACCCGCTGCATAGTACCACCTCGTGTTTTGATCAAGATGAAATAAATGGCGTAGAGCCCACAAACGTTGGTGACTACATCTTGTAAATGTCTGGCGTTGTAGTTAACAGGTCGAGTAGAGTTTCTGGCTATAAAATTAATCAGGTCCGAGTGTGTAGGTGGTAGGCCAAAAGAATCAAAATATTCAAAAGTACCAAGTCCATTATAATATAGGGCGACCCAGTGGCCCCCGGGGCGATAGCTAGGGTCAGTGTTGATGACGAAAGCAGCCGTCTTGGTCGGATCGATGCGTAGAGGTAATTGGTCACGAGCTAACACTTTAACGAGCCCAGTTCGTTTAACAAATATGTCTGACAGGAGGATGGTGCGTATCTCGTCTGTATTCATTGTCTAAGTGGTGTAGTCTGTCAAAACTTGGCGCGATTTCGAGATCTCCAAGATCGAGTCTTGCTCGGCGTAGACGAGAACCTGTAATGGTTCGGGTGTGACCTCGGCGAATTTAAGTTCTACTGAGACTGGGCCCGACTTGGCCATCTCAAACTGGTCACCTTCTAATAGACTGGGGGTGAGGTCAAAGGCGTATAAGGCGTAACCGTGCTTAAAATGTCTATACTCGAGGTCGTTGCCGGCGTCTTTACCAACCAGTCCCATAGCTAGATTCGTCGCGAAGAAGGCTCTCACGTACTGGTTGTGTTCATAATCCATGGACAAAGGCTTGCCACTGACGGTTCTGCCGTCCGCACTGACGTTCAAATATATCAGACCAAAGGTAGCGAAATTGAACGGATTAGCCGTGTACGACCCGTTAAAAGCGGACGAAGTGACTAGTCCAATCACGATCCGTGTAGGTGTTTGACTGAGAAACAGATTATCCTGCATGTGCGATAGCATACCTCTAGGGATAGAGAAAGTTTTTAGCACAACTCGTTTCAAGGGGTACTTGGCATTACCTCGCACCAAGGCTTTCTCGTGGGCTAGAGAGACGGCAGGATTTAATTTAGCTTTCCGGACAACCAAGGCCGCATAAGTTATAATAGATTTATATCCAGCGGTGGGGTCGTGTCCCAGCACGTTGAAGGCATCTTTAGACGGAGTGAGTTTTACTTTAACTGTCACACCATTTAACAGGTAACGATCTTGAGCAAAGATATCTGAATGTAAACGACCCATCATATCAATCTCCTGAGAACCAGCCGCTATATGTCGACGCAGTCTTAAACCGTTGTTATTGTCACCAATTGTGTCCGTAATAAAATTTGGCGTGTCTTTGTAAAACAGAGCCGATGTCAGATGGCCTCGTTTGGGTTCCTCCCCGTAATTCAACGTGGCTTCGATGTAAGCTCTATAAGGGTAGGTGTTCTCGCTGGGTGTAATCAGCGTGTCGTTCAGTGAAACGTCGACTTGGGAGAATAAACTGTGCAGGTAATAGTTGATCGGGGCCACCTCTGCGTCAGCGGGTAATGCACCGCCATTAGCTAACGTAACTTTGGCGCGCACGTGTAGAAAAGTATTAAACAAATCTAGATATTCCTCACCGTTTCCCGAAATTACAAATTCCACCGGGGCTCCGGGGGCTAAGGCGGCCAACGGATGTATCTCCACAAATTGTCCCTCTTCTACGGCTGTCTGCGTTGGTGGTACGCTAAACAAATCTAGACCACTGTGAAGACATTCGCACGAGTTGGGGTGAATAAGCGCCATCATTCAAATATATCAGAGTACCTTTGCTTCTTCTGGTGAGAATGAGAAGGTCGAGCTCGGTTACTGCGTTTTATGCGTTTCGGCTCGCCAGGTGGGGCAGCGCTCGTTTTTCTTTTTCTTCTTCTAAGCCCGCTACCCGATTGGTTAGTGGTGAGGTGTTCAACGGCTCCCTGTAATAAACGTTGACCCGACTCTTTTGCTCGTTCACGAAATGCCTCGCCAACATTTCTGCCGGCTAACGCATCGCTCGCGACCTGTAGACCGGTCCCAAGCCCTTCTCTGAGTAAAGCTTTGCCTCCAGTTTTTAACCATGGTAGAACCATACGACCGAGCCTGCCGAAAAAACTACCCAAACCATGTCCTCTTTGACTTCTGCCTCCGATAAACACTGGCATCCCATGGCCAGCTTGGTTGCAGTAAAACTCCTCATACATCTTGGGGTTTCGTCGGATGGGTACGTGTCTGACCATTTTTCTAGTCAAAATCAAACCGTCTGTGAGTTCGGAAGTGTAGTGTCAACACCGAAGCTCCGCTAGTGAATGGGATAGTCTTACCCTGATCGTTAGTTAACCCTCTATTGGGCCATTTATGAAATAGTTGGAAAAAAAATTCTTGGAGTGGTTTTTGTGGCTGTCCCATGTCTGAAAAGTGGTGTGAAGGTTAATTTTGGGCAAAAAAATGTTTAGTTAGTGTTTTATGGGTATGTTGCCAATTGGCAACAAATCACCATTAAGGTTGGGAACATTTATTGTTGCCATTTGGCAACATATATCTTTTAACTATGTTTTTATGTCTAACAACATCTATTTCACCTTTTTTTACTCCCTACCTACATTTAATATTTAAACAGTAAATAGCAGACAACAAAATTTGTGAAACTTCATGAAGTTAAGTGTAATTTATACAGAAAATGCCACACATACAATGAAACATATAGTTACTGAAAAAAAAAAAAAATCTTCTGTCTCGTGACTCAATCACAGCTCCACACTCATGTTTCATGAAATACTTTGAAACAGTTTGAATGTTTATTGAGGCACAAGTGTAGGTTACACTTCTCACAGACAGTTCTGGAGTACCCCTTGCATCCAGGAAGTTTGCATCTCCCTTTGTTGGTGACGGAATTGGGGCTGTGGCCAACATTGTCAGTTCTGACATGAAAAGGAGGTACATTTGCTGTTTGCCCTCTCTTCTTTTTAGCCACCAGCTGTGTCTCAGTGCTTCCTGATGGCCTTCCCCTTTTATTATTTTCAATTTTCCTGCTTTTAGGAGACACAAAGCAATCTGCAACTTGAAATCAACTAATGGTAGTCTGTCCTTTTTTTCCATACCATCCTTACACACATCTGAACAATAAGTTAGCCAAGCTTGCACCACAGAAACATCCAGGAAATGAAACAATATTCTGTGGTACCATTTCTTGGATCTAATAGGTATACGATAGAGTGCCAGCAAGGAGTCCAGCAAATCTACCCCTCCCATGAACATGTTATATTCTTTCACAGCTGCAGGGCAAGAAATGTGTATTTCCTTCTTGGCTTTTCTGTCCCATCTTCTGACTACACATTCTGGTTCAACTGCTGCATAGGTGCTTAGCAGTGTGACTGCTTTATTGTCATACCATTTGATAGCTTTCAATGTGGCTCCGTTTGTTGCTGCAGTACAAACAACAGATAACCCTCTTCCTTTCGTTTTCAGTTCCTTATCGGAACACAGATTACACCCTTTCAGCCGGTTTGCGCGGACAGTGCCAAGACATGCAATGCCTTGTTTCCAGAGGCATGCCTGCAATGCTGGCGAATTAAACCAGTTGTCAAAATATACTTTATGCCACACATTTTTAGGGATACGTTGAAGAAGTCTCAGCACGATATTAGCTGATGCTCCTAAATCAGGTTGGCCAGGACACACGTCAATTTTTCCAGTGTAAATTTCAAAATCATGAATCAAACCAGAAATGCTTGAACAAACGAAGACTTTATAGCCCCACTTTTTGGGTTTCTTTGGGTTGTACTGACGCAGAGATGATTGACCTTTGAATGGGATAACTTGCTCATCAATGCTCAGCCTTTCTGCTGGTTTGAATGAATTGAATTTCACTTTTAGAGCGTCAACTAAAGGTCTTAATTTGAACAATTTGTCGCCTTCATTGTCTTGCTGCTTGTTGTTGTCATTGCAGTGAATGTTACTTTTGATTTCTTTAAACCTCTTGTTCGTCATAGTATCAGCAACAAGTCCATAGCGCGTTGTAGAGTCCCAGTACAATTTACAACTGGGCATTCTAACAATACTCATCATAAACGCAATTCCAAAAAACTGTTCCAGTTCTGGCTGGCTCAATCTGAGAGGCTTCATGATGTTTTTTCTGGATGCTGTACTTGTTTGATTCAGTGACCATATGTGCCATTGTATCATCATCAATGAATCTGCGGAAGTATTCTATTGGTTCTGAGGTAACTGATACGTGTGCCGAATCACCAGAGAAGGGCGGAGCTTCAGAAGATACATCTGAGGCTTCACGGTGTCTCCATAGCATCCGACGACGATCAAAGGTTACATCTGTGTCCTCCAGCTCTGATGCAGATGATTCTGAAAAAAAAGAAAACAAAGATATTAATTATCTGGCAACATAAACAATCATTTATTGGTATACTGGTGTACATGTTATTATTCTGATAATAGTAATAATGATAAAAATTATTCTAATCCACATTATGGTATAAAGCGTTCCACAAGTAAGTCTCCGTCAGCCGATATTTAGTACCTGATGGACTAGGCTGAAACTGTACATAGGTTGTACACTGATGGACAAGGCTACAACTGCAGTCTGAAATAAAGTGGCCACATTAAAAAAAAAAAACATCAATTAAATTCAACAAACCTGAATCGGTTGTGTTCGAGGAAGGGCCGGGTTGCCACGTGTTATCCAGGATGTCTTCAGCCTCACTGTCTGACAGCTCACTATCGCTAGAAGCCTCAGGTATTGGTCTATAGATTGTAGTCTTTTGGCTGTAAAACTTTTGAGGATAAATTGTGTTTAACTGTAAAAAAAAATTTAAAAAAAATGACAACATGTACATTTTGTAATTCAAAAGTTTTTCATCACAAAATTGTTTAATCTCATCTGATGATACATTATGTTTTGTGATTACTGGCAATTTTAGTGGTTATCATGTGTAGTTTAGTTCTAAAAGTCAAGTCTAGATGAAGTAAATATGTTTTATTCATTTACAATATTATTAGTAATTTATACTGGTAATTCTACTATTTACATTGACCTTTTTAGGATACATAAAATTGCAAATAACAACTTTTTTTTAAATGATGAAGTTTAATCAATTATAATGAGAATAAAATACTAATGTTGTTGATTACAGAGAAATACAACATTAAATATCATTTATTAGGTAAAAAGCAACTGTTGCCAATTGGCAACATGAAGTGGTTTTTATTCCTTAATCGACTTTTGTTGCCAAATGGCAACATACCTAAAATGTAAAATAAGAGTAACTTATTTTATTTATTTATAACTATTAAAGCATTTGTTACAAAGATAAGTGGTTTAAGTTACTCAACATATTTTTTATACACCGTTTTCATAAGGAATTTTAAAAAATAATGTGAAGTAAACTCACCTCTCAATTCGATCTTGCAAACCAGCTACCATGCCTTGACAAAAGAGTGCGTGAAAAAAAAAGTATTTCTCCGACAAATGAGTTACCCGGTAATTTAAAATTGGGAATGTTTCTAGAACACAATAAAACAAAAAAATTATTAATTTGAACGCCGGATAGTGAAATAGATGAGTTTAAACGGTATGTTGCCAAATGGCAACAAGGCCCAATAGAGGGTTAAAAGGATTTCCACCGCGTCAAACGAAAACGGTTCAGGGGTACATAGTGGGGTTTGTCGTAAATCCTGAAAACAGAAGCATTAGTCCTATCCAAAATAGGCACAATCCGTAACAAAGGGACAGAGGCATCTCCAACCGGTCTCGCCGCTACGAGATCGCAGTACACGTATACATTTTTCATGTCGCTATCCATTTGCACTTCAGTCTCACCTCGTAGTATTGGGTCAATGTCTGTGGCGAGCGAGGCAGAAAAACCTAACATGTGTTTCAACGTCTCGCTAATTCTAACTTCAACTCATCGATCAGCGTGTCGGGTGATGTGTATAGACCAGCAGGTAACGTGAGTAGTACAGACTCATCTTCTTTGTTGGGAAAGTAATGTATCCATACATCATCCTCTAGCACGTTAAAATAACTTTTGGGAAATTGAATCTCAACCAAACCAACCTCGTAACGTGAAGTCAAGTCTATAGTCTGCGGCAATTTGACGAAAAAGTGACCGGCGTTATTGTTTGGGTATATTTTCATCGAGGCATTGCTGGGTAAAGTCACGTAAAAACTCATCCTATCTTGGGGTTAGGTAACATATAACCCAGACAACTGCTCATTAAAGCGATCCAAAACTTGCCGTCTGGTCCCTCTGCGTTGCTCCGACTCAGATTGAATAATGAGACACCGATGACGACATATATAACGATCTGACAGATGAAAACGATCTCTAGTCGCGGGACTAGTTTCCCAAAAAAAGGCCAGAACGAGGTTCTCGCGGTCTTGGGAGGGGGTGGCCTCAAAACTGGGGTGCTCACGTCTTCTTCAATATCCATCAGTCTCGATATCTCGCTAGCTGTTTGGACGAAATCCAGCTGTTGAATGACGAGTTATAACCGAACCATTTGACTAAATATTCTTTTACACCCCTGCCACCGCGGCGTTCCTCCAAAATGGACTCGATTCGATAAACTATCTTGTCGCCGACTCGTTGCAGCTCTTCTTGGTAAAAAGAACCTTTCAATTCCTCACCCGAATCATCTTTAAGGATGTACGTAACCGGTCTTGTTTGGTTTAGTCGGCTGATCGTAAACAACTCTTCTGTCCACGCCGGCGTATAACCCTTTTTAAAAGTTTGTCTGGCTTGGGCGATCCGCACGCGATCACCAGGTGTTTAAAATAGACTTTTCTACCGACGACGTCAGGGGTCGAATACAAAGTACGCCACACTTCTTCTTGATTGTTCGGGGTAACTTCCACCGGCGCCATCTTAATACTCCGATGATACGAATTGTTGTAATTGTGGACCAGTTGTTGTGTCACGTCGACGTAGCGAAGACTGTTGGTTTTGGTAAAGTAACGCCACATTTTTTCTTTGAGGGTTCGATTAAACCGTTCGACGATAGCTGCTTTGGTGTCTTCATTCTCCGTAGTGAAGAAATGGACCTTTTCGTTTTTAAGAAACTTTAAGAATGTTTTGTTGACAAACTCACTGCCTTTGATGTTTGAAAATTTATCGGTTTGCGACTGTTAAAAATTGTCTTTACCGCTGCTACTAACGCTGGCCCAGTCTTGTTTTTCAGAGGAACAACCCAAGCGAATTTACTAAATACATCGATACACGTTACTAGATACGAATACCCATCGTTGAATCTTTTTAAACCACGCAAGTCAATTAAATCAGCCTGGAACTGTTGATCGATACCACCTGCAATGGTCGTACGTCGTTTAAATTTTCTCCGCACCGGTTTGTGTAGGGTGTAAGTGTCCTGATGGCCTAACCACTCTTCAATTTTTTTACGACTAAGTTTGGTGCTACGTTGTAAGTGGGCGATTCCACCATAAGCTCCAGGGCGTTTTAGGTCGTAGTAATGACGTTTTAAAATCACTTCTTTGGCCATGCTTCCCACTTTGGCGCCTTTTTCCTTCTTCTGAGCGAATACGACGATGTTTCTCGCACTTTACTAGCCACCTTTTTCGATTAGTGGGTGTGACGGGTGGTGACTGAGGCGTTTTGTCCACGACCTCCTCTTTAAGTACAGTGGGTTGTTCGTTGGTTTGTGTTGGTGGTTTAATATCTACGAGACCTAGAGGTACGTGGCTGTACTGTTCTAGTCGAGTCAAATAACGCTGTAATGTTTGTTGATAAAGTCTAGCCTTGTCTCCGAGTGGTAAATCTTCTCTTGCCAAGACTAGTTGCATTTGCGTATCCAATTCTCCCAGGTTATCTCTTAGAGCATCGGGTGGTCTATAAGGTTTTTCTAACAAACGACGATCCATCAAAATCATTTTCTTAGCCATCTAAAAGAGTCCTTTTAGTACAGATAGTATTGGTCCAAGCAGAGCAGATAAGAAACCTCCAGATTGTAAAAACTTTTTTCGTCTTTTGAGCGAGACTTTCTTCTTGGTAAGGGCTCGCAGGATGTTTTTGTAACGACGTATACGTCTCTTCTGATTGGGAGTTAGAGTAACGTTACCTTTTAAAACGTTGTGACAACATTCACAGAGTGTTCCTACCAACTCGGGTGATGCTGTTTTCATAACAGCCTTGATGACTGGTGGTTTGGCTGTACCTAGAAATTTTAACATATCAGCATGTTTTTTTACTTTTTCTCCCATGTTACTTGGGTACGTAAACAATATGTTGTTCCTCTGGGAAGATTCTTGAACGAAGCCTTAGATTATCTGGTGTGTCTTGCCGGAGGTCAATTAGCAAATAGCCGTGTGCAACCGAGGTTGCGTCCTTAAAACTTTCTTGCACATAGGCAGTCCGACCTGGGTACATCTGTTTGGCTAGATTAACAATCTGAGATCCATCGCGTGGATTTTTGAAAAGCACAATGTAATGAGAATTCAAACTAATGGTTCTGTGTTCTTTGTTCTTGCCAAATAAATTTTGCACCAGATAAAATACGCTTACTTTTTTATGATGAGACTTTTTTGTAAATAAACTAGATACACGTTCGTCTGTTTCGTTCATGAGGTCATCGATAATTACCAACCGTCTCTTATCACCTGTCCACTGTTCAATATCGGGTAGTCCTTCAATAAACTGAACTCCAGTCAGTGACTTGTATAGAGGTTGCCATTCCCCGTAACACCAAATAATCTCATCTGGTACGAGTGTGACCATATCCTTGATATGTGTTAGGAAACGCTGGACAAAAACAGTCTTCCCAGATCCACTAGGGCCTGAGATTAAACAGGTAAAAGGATGTGCGAATCTCGTGTCCATATTTAATAATGATAACTTTCACTTACAACCAGTTATTTTATATCAAAAACCCTACACAGTGTGAGAACAAAAAATGTGACAATTACTGTTCAAACATTGTGAGAACCTTTGGAGTAACGTGGGAATCAAACATTGTGAGAACCTTTGGAGTAACGTGAGAATCAAACATTGTGAGAACCTTTGGAGTAACGTGAGAATCAAACATTGTGAGAACCTTTGGAGTAACGTGAGAATCAAACATTGTGAGAACCTTTGGAGTAACGTGAGAATCAAACATTGTGAGAACCTTTGGAGTAACGTGAGAATCAAACATTGTAAGAACCTCTGATACCAACATATATTGAGAACCACTGATCAAGAATTTGGGAAGTGTAAAACATTGTAAGAATAAAATAAAAAAATGTAAGAACTCTGATACCAACATGTATTGAGAATTAAAAAAACGTAAGAATCCCGCCAAGAGGAAAATACCTAGGTGATCGCGTGCGGATCGCCCAAGCCAGACAAACTTTTAAAAAGGGTTATACGCCGGCGTGGACAGAAGAGTTGTTTACGATCAGCCGACTAAACCAAACAAGACCGGTTACGTACATCCTTAAAGATGATTCGGGTGAGGAATTGAAAGGTTCTTTTTACCAAGAAGAGCTGCAACGAGTCGGCGACAAGATAGTTTATCGAATCGAGTCCATTTTGGAGGAACGCCGCGGTGGCAGGGGTGTAAAAGAATATTTAGTCAAATGGTTCGGTTATAACTCGTCATTCAACAGCTGGATTTCGTCCAAACAGCTAGCGAGATATCGAGACTGATGGATATTGAAGAAGACGTGAGCACCCCAGTTTTGAGGCCACCCCCTCCCAAGACCGCGAGAACCTCGTTCTGGCCTTTTTTTGGGAAACTAGTCCCGCGACTAGAGATCGTTTTCATCTGTCAGATCGTTATATATGTCGTCATCGGTGTCTCATTATTCAATCTGAGTCGGAGCAACGCAGAGGGACCAGACGGCAAGTTTTGGATCGCTTTAATGAGCAGTTGTCCGGGTTACATGTTACCTAACCCCAAGATAGGATGAGTTTTTACGTGACTTTACCCAGCAATGCCTCGATGAAAATATACCCAAACAATAACGCCGGTCACTTTTTCGTCAAATTGCCACAGACTATAGACTTGACTTCACGTTACGAGGTTGGTTTGGTTGAGATTCAATTTCCCAAAAGTTATTTTAACGTGCTAGAGGATGATGTATGGATACATTACTTTCCCAACAAAGAAGATGAGTCTGTACTACTCACGTTACCTGCTGGTCTATACACATCACCCGACACGCTGATCGATGAGTTGAATCGTTTGCTTTTAGCCACGGATGTGGATGAAAAAGCCCGAGTTAGATTCCATTTTAACAATAATAAGGCCACCTTAAATCTGTATGATCCGGAGGTTGAAGTTAGAATTAGCGAGACGTTGAAACACATGTTAGGTTTTTCTGCCTCGCTCGCCACAGACATTGACCCAATACTACGAGGTGAGACTGAAGTGCAAATGGATAGCGACATGAAAAATGTATACGTGTACTGCGATCTCGTAGCGGCGAGACCGGTTGGAGATGCCTCTGTCCCTTTGTTACGGATTGTGCCTATTTTGGATAGGACTAATGCTTCTGTTTTCAGGATTTACGACAAACCCCACTATGTACCCCTGAGCCGTTTTTCGTTTAACGCGGTGGAAATCCTTTTAACTAACGATCAGGGTAAGACTATCCCATTCACTAGCGGAGCTTCGGTGTTGACACTACACTTCCGAACTCACAGACGGTTTGATTTTGACTAGAAAAATGGTCAGACACGTACCCATCCGACGAAACCCCAAGATGTATGAGGAGTTTTACTGCAACCAAGCTGGCCATGGGATGCCAGTGTTTATCGGAGGCAGAAGTCAAAGAGGACATGGTTTGGGTAGTTTTTTTGGCGGGCTCGGTCGTATGGTTCTACCATGGTTAAAAACTGGAGGCAAAGCTTTACTCAGAGAAGGGCTTGGGACCGGTCTACAGGTCGCGAGCGATGCGTTAGCCGGCAGAAATGTTGGCGAGGCATTTCGTGAACGAGCAAAAGAGTCGGGTCAACGTTTATTACAGGGAGCCGTTGAACACCTCACCACTAACCAATCGGGTAGCGGGCTTAGAAGAAGAAAAAGAAAAACGAGAGCTGCCCCACCTGGCGAGCCGAAACGCATAAAACGCAGTAACCGAGCTCGACCTTCTCATTCTCACCAGAAGAAGCAAAGGTACTCTGATATATTTGAATGATGGCGCTTATTCACCCCAACTCGTGCGAATGTCTTCACAGTGGTCTAGATTTGTTTAGCGTACCACCAACGCAGACAGCCGTAGAAGAGGGACAATTTGTGGAGATACATCCGTTGGCCGCCTTAGCCCCCGGAGCCCCGGTGGAATTTGTAATTTCGGGAAACGGTGAGGAATATCTAGATTTGTTTAATACTTTTCTACACGTGCGCGCCAAAGTTACGTTAGCTAATGGCGGTGCATTACCCGCTGACGCAGAGGTGGCCCCGATCAACTATTACCTGCACAGTTTATTCTCCCAAGTCGACGTTTCACTGAACGACACGCTGATTACACCCAGCGAGAACACCTACCCTTATAGAGCTTACATCGAAGCCACGTTGAATTACGGGGAGGAACCCAAACGAGGCCATCTGACATCGGCTCTGTTTTACAAAGACACGCCAAATTTTATTACGGACACAATTGGTGACAATAACAACGGTTAAAGACTGCGTCGACATATAGCGGCTGGTTCTCAGGAGATTGATATGATGGGTCGTTTACATTCAGATATCTTTGCTCAAGATCGTTACCTGTTAAATGGTGTGACAGTTAAAGTAAAACTCACTCCGTCTAAAGATGCCTTCAACGTGCTGGGACACGACCCCACCGCTGGATATAAATCTATTATAACTTATGCGGCCTTGGTTGTCCGGAAAGCTAAATTAAATCCTGCCGTCTCTCTAGCCCACGAGAAAGCCTTGGTGCGAGGTAATGCCAAGTACCCCTTGAAACGAGTTGTGCTAAAAACTTTCTCTATCCCTAGAGGTATGCTATCGCACATGCAGGATAATCTGTTTCTCAGTCAAACACCTACACGGATCGTGATTGGACTAGTCACTTCGTCCGCTTTTAACGGGTCGTACACGGCTAATCCGTTCAATTTCGCTACCTTTGGTCTGATATATTTGAACGTCAGTGCGGACGGCAGAACCGTCAGTGGCAAGCCTTTGTCCATGGATTATGAACACAACCAGTACGTGAGAGCCTTCTTCGCGACGAATCTAGCTATGGGACTGGTTGGTAAAGACGCCTGCAACGACCTCGAGTATAGACATTTTAAGCACGGTTACGCCTTATACGCCTTTGACCTCACCCCCCAGTCTACTAGACGGTGACCAGTTTGAGATGGCCAAGTCGGGCCCAGTCTCAGTAGAACTTAAATTCGCCGAGGTCACACCCGAACCATTACAGGTTCTCGTCTACGCCGAGCAAGACTCGATCTTGGAGATCTCGAAATCGCGCCACGTTTTGACAGACTACACCACTTAGACAATGAATACAGACGAGATACGCACCATCCTCCTGTCAGACATATTTGTTAAACGAACTGGGCTCATTAAAGTGTTAGCTCGTGACCAATTACCTCTACGCATCGATCCGACCAAGACGGCTGCTTTCGTCATCAACACTGACCCTAGCTATCGCCCCGGTGACCACTGGGTCGCCCTATATTATAATGGACTTGGTACTTTTGAATATTTTGATTCTTTTGGCCTACCACCTACACACTCGGACCTGATTAATTTTATAGCCAGAAACTCTACTCGACCTGTTAACTACAACGCCAGACATTTACAAGATGTAGTCACCAACGTTTGTGGGCTCTACGCCATTTATTTCATCTTGATCAAAACACGAGGTGGTACTATGCAGCGGGTCCTACTACCATTTTCGGCTAGACAACACGCCAACGATCGATTAATTACGCGCTTAGTCAAACCCTGGCTAGTGAAACTCAACCCCACTTTGATAAACAAGAGACGAAATCAATAGACAGGTGTATTTTTTCCCTCACGACAATACAGCCATGTGTCGTTGTTCCCACGCAATACATCGACGAATCACGTCCTGCCTAACACACGCTCGATGTTCGACGAATCAAATCCTAGCTAGGGCACGCTTAAAAAACCCAGATTATACGATATAAACACTTGGAAGACACTTTATTAACACACTAGATACATCTCGTTGAAAATGACTGCTCCCACCAACTGGGTCTACATCAAGAGAAGTGATGAAATGCTTAAGCCTTTGGCTAGTGGTCTGAAGGCTGCGTCTGTAAGTGTTTACCGAGGCCAACCTTTACTACACGTGCGAAGATATTTTGGTGAATCCTACCTCAAATTTCCTACCAAACACGGCATTACGTTAACTCGACCCGAGTTTGAACATTTCTTGACATTACAGAGCGAAATACTCGCCGAATTTGACCGATTACAGCCACCAAGCACGGATACTGATGCGTGATGCCATATGATGATGGATGGTATCCGCATGTCTGGTTTTGTGTAGTGTGCAGATGTGTTCAGTCAACAATGTTCATACAAAAATAACAGGGCAATCCACATAGGACGTCAGTAAACTCACGACGTATAAAGTCAATGATTCTTGTAACAGCCGTTGACGTTTTTCTTCATTATTTATTGTGGACGCCACAGTGACAAAATGGTTACGCGAATATGTAGGCACATCAAACAGTCATTATCACAGCAACATTCAATACAGCAATAGACGGTAGACAGCATTACAATGATGAATCAGATGCATGTTATATTTCATAGTGCTGTAAATGTAGTCAGGTGAAAAACTCCATCCTTTTCTATAACAGCCAGGAGATAACCAGATGTATGAGATCAGTTCACTCTCCTTAGTCTGACTTCAGCAAGACAGACACGTCTGCCGAAGTATAAATAATGTCCTCAAAAATATCCTCTAGATAATAAAGGTTTTCCAAACCTAGTTCATTTAACAAAGTAGCAAGTAATGGTCCTTGGGACATGCATCAACCGATGCAGTACAATACAGCGACATGTCAACTAGGAAAACATATCGTGACGACGTCTTTAGAAGATTACATGCTATGCAATCGAAAGACGCTCACGACCCAAAATCGATAGAGTTAATGAAAAGTCAATTTACTTGCCTTCGGAAATACACAGAAATATCACCCCTCCCGAAATGTTGGAAA
Organism: Oreohelix idahoensis; assembly: GCA_024509875.1. Lineage (NCBI taxonomy): Eukaryota > Metazoa > Mollusca > Gastropoda > Stylommatophora > Oreohelicidae > Oreohelix > Oreohelix idahoensis. The sequence continues at coordinate 29,838 of JAMPIV010015681.1, forward strand.
CACTAGAGGTAC
>JAMPIV010015682.1:0-65141 GCA_024509875.1 Oreohelix idahoensis
TATTATAAGGGACATTTTCGCCCACACATCCACGTCGTTTCGTTAGAAAAAGTTCCAGTCAGAAGTGGTTTTTTTATTTAGTATCTCCATGCCAACCCAAATACGAATTAGTGTCTGATATCGGAAGGGGTCTTTTTTACCCACTACCCTCGTGTAGAACATTGTACATGACCCACACGGTATTTTCTTAACTTGTCATTTACAAATGCATCTACTTTTCTGTAATAACCAAAAAGATCTTGCTTCTTCCGTTTCATCTATCATGTTTACTAACTCAATACTTTACAGATTTAACATTATAATCTCCCCCAAGACGTTATTTCCTTGTAATTTTTTATCACAGCAAAGTCCAATTCCCGGAAGTCCTGTCCATGTCTTAATCTTCAGCAAGATGGTCATTTCCTACATCCTAGTGAGATCTGCCGTGTATTTTATCATGTCGTGATTGCCAGCTCGCACTTTATCATACAGAAACCTGGTAGCGTGTATCGTCCCAGACAAGAAGACGGAGTTAACAATAAGAGTGTCGCTTAGTGTAGACTCTTACTCTGTCTGGAGCTAGCGATAACGAACAGTCAATGTGGCAAGTTCGCTCTGCACAAAGAGAAGTCAATATTTCCTCAAAACAGGTCAAGTGATCAAGGTAAAATTAAGGGACTGGCAAATTAGAACAAGATGTTGGTAAGAACACCGTGAACTGTTAAAGCAAAAACAACGATAATGACCGGGTGAGTACAAGGAAAAGGAAAATCAGAGACAAAGCATCGTCATTTACGTTTACTCTCCTTCCTGAGCATGGAGTCACACATGCAGCTGGTTCCCTCGCTGGAAGCCTGCTCCAAGGATTTACATGCTTGTGCTGGAGTAGTTTTCGTGGCATTTTTTTTACATGATGCGGTTGCCAGCCCTCACGGACAACCTCAGATTAGATACCTTCTGCATACCTAAGGGTGCAGTAGTCCTATTCTCACTTTGTATCCGTGGACTACACGGGACTATTATATATATATATATCTATATATATATATATATATATATATATATATATATATATATATATATATATATATATATATATATATATATATATATATATTCTTCTTCTTCTTTGATACTTAGCCGCCGACCATCAAAGCAGTCAGTGGCCATCACGCCTGGTGGCGTCTTGTAGGGCAACAACAAATTGATTCCACTTTGCTCGGTCGGTGGCCATCCTTCGTACAGTGCCCCAACTCTGGTTCATTCTTTGCATCTCAGCCTCCACAGTCCTCCGCCAAGTTGTTTTTGGTCGGCCTCTATTTCGTTTTTCTTCACGGGTCCATAGCATAGCTGTTCTTGTGATGGCATCGGGGTCTCTTCTGAGGATATATATATATATATATATATATATATATATATATATATATATATATATATATATATATATATATATATATATATATATACTGTATATTTAAGTATAGGGCTGGCAGCATCATCATATAAAACAAATAGCCACATTAACCATCGCTAACAGATCATGTGACTGGTGCAGGCTTCCATTTGCATTGGAGGCTCCATGCTCCGTAAAGAGGACAAATTAAAATTATATACGTATATTAATGTGCGTGCCTGTGGCCAGGTGTAGACAAAGTAGTACATTTTAAAACTACTCCCATATTATCTGTACCTGAGACTGGTAGACTGATAAGACTAATCTCAAATTAGGAGTGCGCCGATTAGGCTCAATTCTCATAAGGGGTACGCCATTACTGAAAATTTGAGACACGCTGCATAAGTGGATAAATAGATGTACAGATGAAAAGTAGATAGATACAGAGAGACAGATAGGCACAGAGAGACAGGTAGGCACAGAGAGACCGGTTGGCACAGAGAGACAGGTTGGCACAGAGAGACAGGTAGTCACAGAGAGACAGGTAGGCACGTAGATATATACTGCTAATTACATGCCACTAAATGAAATAAGATATGGATGCAGTACAACAAACTAAAGCAGGAAACTAAAACCCAATAGTCCGCCGAATGCTATAGTGTGAAGTTTAAAAAATTAATAAATAAATAAATAAAATTTTGCCTCGTTTCGGCGAGGTGCATCTCGTTCAGCCTTGTCGGTTATATTAGGGCGCATGTCCAAATATAAAAGATCGTTAAGTCTGGTATATATATATATATATATATATATATATATATATATATATATATAAATAGTGTGAAGTGATATATGCTAAAACTACGGAAAGGAAGTCATTCATATAAACAATAGATTAGTGACAGCAACCAGTTTATCTCGATGTACGGATAGATCCCAAGGCTTCATTTGATAGATATCTAGGGCAGTGATTCTAAACATGGACCAAATGCCACCAGGTGGCCATGCCATATTTCTAGGGGGGTGGGTCACATTAAGACGGTAAAGTATCTTTTTCCAGCTAGCAATGATTATAAAGGGATGGGCACAGAGGTAGATTCTCAGAAAAAGGACCATGATTTAAAAAAAAGTTGAGAACCCTTGATCTAAAGGACGGAGCGGGTAAAAATAATTTTTAACCTTGGTAAATTTTGGATTAGGCCTCTCCCATCGGCACCTCCTAGTGTTGTGTCCCCAGCTTTAAAAGTACTCTTACCATCTTCCCCCGGGAAAACCTTGCACGTTATCTAACTAACATTGAGTATATTCGTGAACTGTATAAGACAGAAAGCGATATTTAACATTGACTATATTCGTGAACTGCATAAGACAGAAAGCGATATTTAACATTGACTATATTCGTGAACTGTATAAGACAGAAAGCGATATTTTCTTTGAAGGAAGTTAACTTTGGGTAAAATATTTAGTTTCAGTTTTCCACCACCGTGATGAAGGGGTTGCATGAAATAGATCGCGAGGCAGAGATAAACGTCACATCTAGGCTGGATTTATTCCAAACTCCAGATACTTTGAAACCTTATAAAAGACGTGATTTTACCTATGAGAATCTTTAGAGAGCGTTTTTTAAGTAGATCCATACAATGTCTGGTGTGCCTACCCCTTGCTACAGATATTAAGAAACATTATAATAAATTTTTACTATGACCCCTTATAAAAATCACAAAATATATAGAATAGTGATCCACGTAATTTAAAACAAAACACTAGAATAACATCACATAAAAACCTTTACACGTATTTCAGGTTTTAACAATATCCTTAGCTCCATCTTCTACCTATGACTAGTCATTAGATAGTAACTGTGAGTCTAGTTCTGTTGTTTTTCAATTGGCCAGGCGAGAGCTACGCCCATTCTTTAGCTAAATATAATATGTCTAACATTTCTGCACTGATCCCGTCATTTGACAACAAACTGTGACTGTTAAACAATTAACATTGTTTATAAGTAAAACTGACACAGTTATCCGCTTCAGGGGCTTATATATATACGTGTCAGACCGTTGTTTCGGCACAGGCGTCAAAACTGACCTACGGTCAGACCGTTGCTCCGGCATAACAACAATATAACTTATTCTCCAGATCTAAAGGTCTTTTATATTTGGACATGCGCCCTAATATAACCGGCTTGGTTGAACGGGACGCGCCTCGCCAAAACGACGCAAAATTTTATTTAAAAAAAAAAAAAAAAAAACCGTTGCTCCGTGAGTCAAAGAGTTAAGCATTCTTTTTTCTTTCCTCCCTTGGTCACTAGAGATCTATCAAATCATACCTCGGAATCTACCGTTCGGTTGCCGACCTCCCTGACCTACACAGACCTGAAGAGGTTTCTGTTGTCAGATGTCATTTGGTTGATATGTGTGGCAGTGGCAGGTGTCATATTGTAACGGTTACGGCAGAGCAACCGCTACCAGTATCCTGCTAAAATCCACTGTGAATACTGTTAAAAATATCACGTTTCTCCCCCACCCACCTAACCCCTACCCCATTTGAAACATTTGGTTTAGGATTGTTATATCTTTACCATCCCATAATTTTCGTTTGCGCTAATTGTGGCGCGTGGAGCCACCAATGTAGCTACGTTTTAAACACATGAAGATGTGAAACCCGAGGCCTGTAAACAGTAAATAAATATCACACAAACATAAAGGTATGTTTATAGTCACTCGTGAATAATAAAGAAGTAGAAAACTAGACAACAGAAAAACAACAGACGTGAGTGGCTTACCGGGGAATCGAACCCAGGATCTTCCGTGCGGCACCACCGCCTAGCTATGGAAGCGAATCACACTATCCTCCCTGCCAGCTAAGCACCACAAAAATGATGCTTCGATGTAGCTAGTCCCCTAGCAGGCAAGGCCGGATTAAGCCAAGAAGGGCCTCTAGGCTTGTTGGTGTTTGGGCCTTTCCCCCCCCCCCCCTTTTTTTTAAACCTAATAGGTAATGATTTTAATATTTTTTTAAAAACCCCTTAGCATGGTGATGGTATATACTAGAATTATTAATAGACTGGTATATTAGTTTGTTAGTATTGCTTACCTGTTTTATTAGTAATTATTTTTTTTATTAATGTTTATCAGTATACCAAATAGTTCATGCGCCATTATGATTTTGCCGGGTGCATTATGTCTTTTAAGCTTTTTTTGTTTTTGTCTTTTTAGAACGTTATGAATGCGATTGCAAAGTGCTAACACTTTCTTTTTGTACATAAATCTGTGCATTAAATTTTTTTTTTTAAACTTAGGCACGAGCCCCCAAGGCTTCAACAACTTAGCCTAATGAATAATCCGGCCCTGCCTGCAGGATGCCTGTGCCAAACATTCATATGTATTAGCAGTGGTGGTTTCTGTACAGATTCCTTTTACACGATGAGGTTGGCAGCCACATTCACAACCTCATGTTAACCGCCCCGTACGACATGCTTGAGGGTGCAGCAGTTCATTTCTTTCTGTGTCTCTTCAGAGACACATAGAAACTCAACAGGGCGCATTGTTGTATACTTTTGAGATAAATCCTGAAAACTGTATTTATCATCATCACCTACAGCTTCCTAAGGAGCAAAGCAATCAGTCAATACCCTTTAGCTTTCCGAGGAGCATAGGCCTTCAGCAAACACATGTTAAGTCTTCCTGTCCTGTGCCATCCGCTCAAGTTATTTCCATGTTTTCTTCATCATTTTCCTAGACGAAAAAAGGCTAGTCGGCAACCCAGACTCCTTTCGGCTTTCTCTGGGTTGCTTCATGCGTCTCCTTTCCAGAGGGCCTTCTTCTGTCTTGGGCGGCTGAGTTGATTTATATTCTGTATTTGACTTGTCCATGTTTGTTGAAGTTTTTTGGTAAAAAGTTTTTTATGGGATTGGGTAACCATTGTGACCGGCTGGCCTACACTAGCATTTATACGTGTTATAATACTACATAGAATAAGAATAACAGACATTAAAAGCAGATACGGCGTTTTTGCACAAAACGCAGTATAATTTTAGGTTCAGGTGGCAGTCACGACGGTGAGAGGCATTGTACAGCTGTCTCAGAAAATAATAATGAATGCGTGGAAAGTGTAAAATGAATGTTGTGAATTCTTGGGTTTTTTCCATTGTTTAGAAAGAGAGTAACGTGTTGGAAAAGTCGAATAACAGCGAAACGTGTGCAAATGTAGATAATTGTAACGTGTGGAAAAAGAATGAGTCGTGTGAAAAATGGCGGGAAAAAAGGAAGAAAATGTATAAAAAGGAGAGATGTGCGGGACTTAGGGAACTTTTAGAATCTTTAGGACTTTAGGAATGATTTTATGATTAGATAGATAGAAATTTTTGCTAGGCAGTTATAGTACTTAGGTGACTTCGTCTTTGAGATTATCAAGACCAGTTTATTTATTTCTTCTGTTGGGTATATTTTCATTTTGGATATACTGTGTTGTTTAAGCGTAAGTAACACGTACTTCACCATTGTGTCAATAACATTGCTGTTCAATTGAAGTTCAAATAAACTCTAGTGGAATTTTACTACATTGCTGAGTTTTCTTTGGAACATTACAGTTGGATCATTTAACAAACCATTATACGATATATTGCTTATCACTAAACCTAAAAGGGTAAGAACAAACCTGGAAAGAAAAATAAATATCATTCAAGAATCTTCATCTCAGGCGGAAGGCCCGTAACCACTTGAACAGAAACATATAAAGGATTAGCTCTCGTCAATATAACTACCTGCGCACAAGTAACTGAACTGACGCGGGCACACCATCCCCATGCCCAACCTTCCTTAGTCGCTTTTTACAACATGCATAGTAGGGTACAGTGTTACTATTCTTAGCTCCCCTTTCTGGCCCCGGTAACACACGGGTGCATGGAGCAAAGGGCTTTAAAAAACTCACGCAAAATCCTCTTTTCCCGCGATATCACCTCCAGGTCTTTACATATCTTTCTCATCCCTTTCAATTCTCTTTCCAGTTCTCTTCTCCCTGGGTGTTTTGGTATGTGTCTACCCCTCTTACCCTGTGGATTCAAGAACAAGGACTGCCTTGTAATGCTATCAACAGGTTTCTTCAATGTGCGTTGTATCCATCGCCAGAGACGTCTTCTCATCCTCACTGTGAATAGTGTTACACATTTGACTTACCTTTTCCCTTCACTCAAAATGTGTTTCGTATTGGATAGTTGTGTACTTTTCAGATAGGCCTTCTTTATTTTTTTTGGGGGGGGTTGGGCTTTCTCTTTTGTGGGGCGGGGGGGGGGGGGGGGGGGGGGGGGTGTTCTTTATAGAGCTTGTGGTCCACCATTGCAATAGTGTCATAGCTGAACAAACAAACAAACGCACAAATAGTAATACTTCTTACAAGTCAGGGACAGTCAAACAAAAGACAGAAGGGAAAGAAATTGAGAATTAAATGGAGAACATGAAACTATAGGAATAAGAGAAAAATACTCCTTGATTATTGTCACATGTTGGAGCAAAAATGTCCGCTATTGACCCGGAAACCAGAAGTGAATAGTACATTAAAAGCATAAATAAAAAAATAATGAAAACAAGGACTGGAAAACCGAGTGAGGGGAAAGTAATATATATATATATATATATATATATATATATATATATATATATATATATATATATATATATATATATATATATATATATATATATATATATATATATATATATATATATATATATATATATATATATATATATATATATATATATATGGAGAGAGAAGAGGTAGAAAGAGTTTTACAAAATTATATTAAAATTAAAATTAAAAATAATAAATAAATAACGTTTTTTTCCGTTTTACTCCCGTCTTACGGCAGTTCTCCTCATATACTCATATATTCATATATTCATATCAATAGTCTCATAACAAGAAGCCTGCATCAAAGCACTTAGACGCTTTTGCAGTTGTGATTTCTGTATCATTTGGTTTTACATGATAGTGATACCAGCTTTTTGTAGTGTTGGCACACATAACAATTTGTTTGTTTGTATTTTGGTCTAGAAACTGTCAATGCTATCTGAAATAAGCGATAGAAATGAAATCTAAAGATAATATGACTGTCAGTTCTGAATTCGGTTACTTAATATGAAAAATAGTATATGACAATTTTGATTTGATTTTTTTTTTGGTTATCTTTTCAGGAAAGACCTCATGTTTACCCTGAGAACACGCTAGACATTCTGTAAGTGGGACTTGGTCTTCTGACACGAAATATATTTCTGGCTTGCTCATGTAAGACCCCATGTCTTTCTGAAGGAGGAGAAAGTTGCACACTTTGCCCAGCTATGCTGCCAACGACCTGACTACATTGTTGCAGAATCTATAAAATAATAATGGTCACTACACACACAATAGTAACAATAGTAAACGATAGTCTGTTCTGGATGAGTTGATATTTGGTAGAATCTGCAAGAGTAGCCCAACTACTGAGGTTTATAAATCTATATTGCGCATATTATCTGCTCGTTTATTATTGTTACTTTTTTTACAATGCCGAAAGGATTGTGTAGACTTTCAAAACACGACACGGAAGAAACCCTTCTGAAATTCGTCGATGGAGATGAGTCTGGACAAACAAGAAGCAGTCTGAGCGAATCTTCACAATATGAGTGTCCAGACACGTGTTCCTTATTCAGTGGCAGCAGAACAGAATTTTCCGAGAGATCAGGTTCTCCTGTCCCTTTTAAGCCTCCGCCACTTCCTCCTCCCCAAGTTCAGTCTTTATGTAGTCCTTTCGCTCAGGGACTTCAGAATAGATCTCAGACTGGCAAATCTGCACCAAGTGAATGCTCAAACTCGTGCTCCTTGTTAAGTAACAGCAGAACAAAATGCTCTGAGAGATCAGGGTCCACTGTCCTACGCCAGCCTCCCCCACCCCTTCCTTTCAGAACCCAGTCTTTAGATGATTCTGTCACTCAGGGACTTCAGGATAGACCTCTACCACAACCACCTCACGCTTCATCGTCACGACACCATCATACAAGCAGAACGCCAAGCTCTTCTAGCGATAGTCCACGGCATCGGCGCACATCTAGAACTCCTCCATTTCTTCAGAGGCGATGTTTGATCATTATTACAATAATTTCTTTGACGTCCAGCGTGGTAACTTGCGGACTCACAGCAATGTGCTTCGTTTATAAATTTGTACCTGTCCAGGAAGAGAACACGTTTACAGAAGGGAACTACGAAACGTGCGTTCCGTGTGTTCAGCTTCGTCATGGAGAAGGACAAGCGAGTGCTCTGAAAAGCCTTTTGGTTACCAAAAACTCTTTGAATAACGTGGAGATTTGTTGTGCGAGGAATAGCGGTCAGATGTCTGCTTTGATTCAAATTGTAAGTTATTATTATTATTATTATCATTATTAAATCGATTCTGGCTCCTGTACGTTTAGGCTGATGGTGATATCTATAAATATGTTTGTAGTTACATGTGATTCTACGCACAGCGGAGCTTTATAGCATGTTACACAGCAAGGGCTTAAGATAGCAACAGCATATACAGCAAACACAGTACGGGTTATTCATCATCAAGATTAATATAACAAGACAAAATATTTAATCGTTATAAGTTGAAAAATTACAGTTTATAAGAACTGAATATAATTACTTGAAACCACTCGCGCTGAAATGTCAGTTTTCTTTAGGTTTGTCCCATTCACCTTTATACTTGCAAGAACAAAGTCATCAGGCCTATACGGTCCAAATGATTTACATAAAATGTTTGTTTGAAAAACATTGTGCTGAATGCAGTTTTAACAAATCTACTTCGTTCATTATAAAAATGAGGGTTAAATCTAAGATTTGTTACGTTAACGATAACTAGATCACATGACAGTAGCGATCGTAGCAACGCAACATAATTGTAGAAAGACAATTCTAGTGATCTTAGAGATGACGTTAATTATCCCATTTGACGTCGTCTGCACATGCGCCTTTAAGCTTATTTTCCCCAGCACTGTGACGTCAAACAGCCAAATAGTGCTTGCGTAGAACAGAAGGATTGAAATTATATGAAAAAGTCACACGTGGAACTGACGACAAGAACTAGACAAGTGCCAGTGGAACACAAGATGAAAATAAGACGCCGGCGATAGATAGAACATATTAAAGAAACTTGTTGGTAGCATTACAAGGCAGTTCTTGTTCTGGAAACCCCAGGGAAAGAAAGACAGAGGTAGACAGCCCCCCCCCCCCCCCCTCCCCCCCCCCACCCCCACCCCCCCCCCCCGCCCCCCCCCCCCACCCCCCCGCCCCCCCCCCCCCCCCCCCCCCCCCAAAAAAAAAAAAAAAAAAAAAAAAAAAAACAAGGAGAAGAGAACTGGAAACATAAGTCAGAATGTTAAGGAAGATGTCAAAAGAATTTGAGCTAATGGCACGTGACAGGAGGACGGCATGTGTTTGTTGAAGGTCTTTGCTCATTGAGGAGCTAAAGGGTATTGACTGATTGGTTGTGGCGTCTAGGTTTGTGAAACGTTAACTTCTCCAAACAATTCTGTCGCATTTTTGGGGTTTGTTTGTGTTATCCACAACTTTAGAAAGGTTCGGAACACGAGGCGCACACACTAAGGCGGTTCGGATGGGACATAATATCAGTGAGAAATTAGTAGATGAGAAAAGCTTCAGTAGGACTAAATGTAGAATCATAGCTGTTGTAATATATCTACAGAGATTCATTATATGTCACTCTTAAAACATGAAAAGGAGTGAGTTTGTGTGTGTGTGTGTGTGTGTGTGTCAATGTTCAGATGGGGATGGACTCCACTGTCCCCTAAGAATTAGCCGACAGTGATCGTATACACGATGATTGAAAAGTCACTTCTTATGTTTAAATTTTTATATCTTCACTTGTATATCTATTGGACATACATGAAAAAAAAAAGAAAAAAAAATCAAAGCAATGTACATTAACTGCTTATTGACAAATAAGTTTTACTTTTTTAAGGGGGTCGGAGTGATTTAGAGGTATGACGTCCGCCTCTAGTTCTTAAGGTACCAAGTTCGCTCCCAGAACAGGGTATACAATTGATGGACAATTTTTTCAGAACTATAGGTTCCTAATGATGTCATACTCTCCCTCCTGATTTCATGGGTAGGGAGATCGGATACCTAGCCTTTGCAAAAAAAATTAAAAAAAAAAAAAAATATATATATATATATATATATATATATATATATATATATATATATATATATATATATATATATATATATATATATATATATATATATATATATATATACGGGCCTTGAGTTTAGATTTAGCGGGGGCGCCTCGTTCAAAGAAGGTAGGAAGTCAGGTAGATAGCTACGGTGGAACGTAGACATAAATAACACTGACAAACAACATTTTTCTTTCTTATATAAGAATAAGTGTTCTTAGGTCAGTTTCTTGCGCTGATTTCAAATCTGAAATCCGTTTATCTCTATCACGTCGGGTTCTTAAGATATTTGTGAATAAATATATTTTTGGGAAACCGTATTTGCTCCGTTTCATTTTTACTATATAACTTATTAAAAATTAATAAAAAGCAACATAATTCTACTTTTTATACTGCTAAAAGATGCATGACATATGTTACGCGATTTTTCAAATAGTTACTGTATTTTGAAATAATTCTGAGCAAAATATGGCTTCTAGAAGTTGTAGAAATTCGGCTGATCTGTTCTGTTACGTGTGCAGATATTTTACCGATCGTGTTGACCAGAAAAAACTTTACACCATTACTAAAGAAAGCATATGAACTTTATTTCGATTCGAAAGTTGATGATGCAAATAAATCTTGGTAGCCAAATGCAGTTTGTTCGATACATTGGCAGGTTGGTTACGAAAATCGCCGAAGCATAAGTCGATGCCTTTTGGAGTGCCAGTAATATGGCGTGAACATACAAATCACACTACTGATTGTACTTCTGCTTGACAAATATCCATGGTTTCACTTTTAAAACTAGAAAGTCTGTGGTTTATTCAAATATTGAATTGGTTTCGAAACCAGTGCCTCATGATCCAATCACGTGTCCGATCCAAGTACCACCAGAACATAATCCGTTGGACGTGAATGAACCATCAGAAAGTGATAGTTTACCTGCATTAGAAACTAATTCTGACTCAGATTACATACCGGTGAATGATAGTGTTTACTTAATTAACCATTCAGGACTTTCAGATCTAATACGTGATCTCGCTCTTACCAAAGGACAAGCGGAATTACTCGGTTCGCGACTCAAAGAATGGAATCTTTTAGCGCCCAATACTCCGATATCTAAATTTCGTCATAGACACAGAGAACTTGTTCAATACTTTGAGATGGATGATGACATTTGCTATTGCAAAGATGTAAACGGTCTAATGGTGCACCTCGGTCATGAGCACATAGTCAACGAATGGCGACTTTTCATCGATTCTTCCAAGACTAGTCTAAAAGCCGTGTTATTGCATAACAGAAATTTATTTTCATCAATTCCAGTCACCTACTCTGTTCATATGAAAGAAACTTATGACAATATGGCTATACGTTTGGAAAAAATAAAGTACAATGACTACCAATGGCGGATTTGTGGAGACCTAAGGTCATTGCAATTCTCACGGGCATGCAGACTGGGTATACTAAATTTTGTTGCTTCCGATGTGAATTGGACAGCCGCAACAGACAGGAACATTATGCAAGAAAGGTGTGGCCTATCCGGGATCGTATGCAGCTCGGGCATAAAAATGTAATACACGAGCCATTAGTTAACAAAGACAGCTTCATTTTACCACTGTTACATATAAAGTTGGGGCTCATGAAGAATTTTGTAAAAGCGTTAGATAAAACGAGCAAAGCTTTCACTTATCTTCGAGAAAAGTTTCCGCAATTTAGCGATGCAAAGATAAAGGAAGGTATCTTTGTAGGACCTCAGATTAGGAAAGTTATTGCAGACAAACAATTCGAGAACTTGTTACATGGTAGTGAACTTCGCGCATGGATGGCATTCAAATCGATCGTCGATAACTTTCTGGGAAATCACAAATCTGTTGACTATGTTGCATATTGTTAAGCAGTGCATAGATGCATACAGAATTATGGGCTGTAACATGTCCCTCAAAATCCATTTGCTCGATTCACATCTTGACTTTTTCCCTGACAACCTTGGCGAAGTCAGCGATGAACATGGAGAACGATTCCATCAAGATATCGCCGTAATGGAGTCACGTTATCAAGGACGGTGGAGTGTGACCATGCTTGCCGATTATTGTTGGATGCTTCATCGCGATGTACGCCATGCCATTCACCGACGAAAGTCGACTGCAAAGAAATTCAAGCCTACATAACTGTTATACTTCTTGTACGAATGATGTTGTAATACTGTATGCGTTGTTAAAAAACTTCAATTGCGTATTTCTAGAGATCCCGACCTGATAGAGAAAAACGGTTTGCAGATTTAAAAACAGCGCATTAAAATTGACCAGAAAAACATAGAAATGTTAGAGAAAGAAAAAAAAAGTTTTTTTTTGTTAGTCAGTGTAATTAATGCTCACAGATGGATGGTTATGTTGATAAATTAATAGACGAGTAGCTAGTAGGTTGAGTATATTTACACTATCAACAACTAATCTTTTGTCTGTATCGAGTTCACAACTGGTGTTTCGCGAGAGACTGCGAGATCAATCAATCAATACCCGTTAGCTCCCCAAGGAGCATAGGCCTTCAACAAACACATGCCAAGTCTTCCTGTCCCGTGCCATCCGCTCAAGTTCTTTCCATGTTTTTCTCGTCATTTTCACCTCTGTTTCCAGTTCTCTTCTCCATGCGTTTTTGGGTCTACCTCTGCCTCTCTTTCCCTGTGGATTCCAGAACAAGGACTGCCTTGTAATGCTATCAACAGGTTTCTTCAGTGTGTGTCCTATCCATCGCCAGCGTCTTCTTCTCAGCTCTTGTTCCACTGGCACTTGTCTGGTTCTTGTCATCAATTCCACATTTGTGGCTTTGTCATACCATTTCAGTCCTTCTATTCTACGCAAGCACCCGTTTATAAAATTCTGTAGCTTTTTGGTTGTTGTTTTTGTTGCTCTCCATGTCTCAGAGCCATACAATAGGACTGACTTGACATTTGAGTTGAAGATTCTTATTTTCGTGTTGGACTTGATTTATCTTGACCTCCATATGTTTCCCAATGCAATGAAAGCGCCTCTTGCTTTTTGTATTCTTATTTTGATATCATTGTCTGTCTCTCAACAAACATCATCATCATCTCAACCCGTAACCCGTCATGGGTCGTAGGGGTGCCATGGTGGAAGCAACAGCAGACAGGGTCCTCCACTGCTCTCTATCCTCAGCAATGCGTACAAGTGTGGAAAAACCGTGCCCTGCCCATTCTTTGATGTTATCAGCCCAGGATTTTCTTTGCCTTCCTCTTCTCCGTTTACCTTCGACTGTTCCCTGGAGGATCGTTTTCGAAAGGGAACATGGACAAGTCAAATACAAAATATAAATCAACTCAACCGCCCAAGACAGAAGAAGGTCCTCTGGAAAGGAGGCGCATGAAGCAACCCAGAGAAAGCAGAAAAGAGTCTGGGTTGCCGACTAACCTTTTTTCGACTGCGAGATGCAATGCAGAATTTCTGCTTCTCATTTTTTTAAATGAAATAATTTACGAGTCTCTCCTTCTTCTTCTTCTTCTTGGACACATAGCCGCTAACTGACGTAATCGGTGACTATCACGCCCTAATGGTGTCTTCTAAGGCAGCAACAAGCTGTCTCCACTTTTCTCGGTCTGTGGCTACCCTTTATGTGGTGGTCCAACAAAACAAATGTGCTGGGTGTCAGGAGGGGAATGTTGCACCGGTTATCACTATCGATAACTATGAAATGGCAGTGGTGCACCACTTCAAATTTCTGAGTCTACCGTCAACGACAAACTCTCTCTGGACACAGACATTGACAGCTGCGTTGGCAAAGCTGCAGCCATCTTTGCCCGCCTAACAACCCGTGTGTTGGAGAAACTCCAAGCTCACAACGAAGACCAAAGCTGCAATGTATAACACCTATGTCACCAGCATACTTCTGTGTGGCAGTTAGTCATGGACAACCTATGCTAATCAAGAAAGAAGGGTCAATGCCTTCCATCTAAGGTGTCTACGCCACATCCTCAGTATTTCGTGGAAGGACAAAGTAACTAATGTCGAGGTGTTGTCACGTGCTGGCCTTCAAAGTATGTAAGCACTGCTTAGCGCAGACTACGCTTGCTTGGCCATGTCCACCGCATGGAAGATGGTCGCATCCCGAAAGATATCTTCTACGGACAACTGGCAGATGGCAAAAGAACAGTTGGCCGACCACAGTTGAGGTTCAAATGTGTATGCAAGAGAGATATGAGGGCACTGGATATAAATTCAGTAACCTGGGAGGATGAAGCTGACAATCGCACCAAGTGGCGATGCTCTCTACGGCGCCACCTCAGATTGGGCGAAAAGAAGCTCTCAGGGCAAGCAAAAGAGAAGAAAACGTCGAAAGGAACACCAGGAAAATAAGCAGATGAGGGCTGTCATCCCAGGGGCGCATTCCCATAGTCAGTTATGACTGAAGAGGCTATTTTTATTATACTGGCCTTGACTGGCGTTTATTATTCGTTGTTGTGTTATTCAATATTATGTTATTCAAAAAGCATTAATTGTTTTTTTTTTCCAGATCATGAATCAACAGAAAAACGTGACTGGTAAGTAACACTAACAGAATTAAGACTTGTAAGAAATGTTTCAACGTCCAAATGATAGAGTGGAAATAGAGCTGATCTCTCGCGGCAAAATTACCTGGTTCGAAACATGATAGCGTTACGCTTCAGTTTTCAAAACTGTAAATGGGTACCCGACTCTGTTCTAGAGTTAGGGAAAGCAAAGGCAGCGAGAACGGGAACTAATCACCCCACCTGTTGAAGCTGGACCTAGTATAAATAAGTCTCTAACATTTCATTCTCTGCGGCAGTGACTGATATGGGACTGCTTTTACATTTTAAGACACGTTTTAGACTAAACAGTAACGGAATAAAAAAGGTTGAATGAACGAACGAATTCTTTATTTCATCAGGGTAAAGAAATAGTTAGTTTTGCCTTTCTACATTTCTGGCCTGCAATAACACAACAATCAAAGTTTTTTTTTCTCCAGATTAATCGATTTGTTGACATGATATGACGACATCACCTAGGTGCAACTGATGGAAATAAGCAGACAAATATAAATGGAACCTGATGTGACAAAAAGACACTGGCTTTGGATAGGTTACTTATTGAAAACACCAATTGATAGTATAACAAGTCAGTTCTGTTGTCTGAAATCGCGGGGGTAAGATAAAAATGGAGACCAAAAGGAGCTCACACGACTAGAACAAGCAGGTCTTAGGCACAACAGATCCTATACAGATTAGGTAGCTACACTGAGAATAGTAGTGGAACAAAGTCTAGAATGGAACTCAACTCCTAACATTGGATTTGTGGACTATGAAAAGGCGTTTGACAGTGTAGGCAGAGAATCACTCTGGGAATTGATGAGTCATTATGGTGTCCCCCTTGTGGCCGGGTAGGGTAGTGGGGGTTGCTGTTCATATCGAGAGTATTAGATTTTGAAGACTAGCTAGCCTGCTAGAGGTGATGATTGCTCTCTACAGACTTACAGGAATTTACCAGGTTCGGGGACAATCCTCTATGATGTTGTATTTTTAGAGCAGATGGTTTTTTTTATTTGTTTTGTACCTGCGGCGATTAGCATTGGTATGATACCTTAATAATTTGTAGATTGGTCAACTGCAAGTATATGATTCGTCAACAGCATTTGTGTTCAATGAAACAAACGTTTATTCAATTTTCAACAAGAACTGGGTTAAGTCAAATAGTAACCAAACCAAGATTTGCATAACAGCATGTCGACATTTATAAACCAGCATAAAAGGTCAATATATTATTTCTAGGATGCAACATTCCTTTTTCCCAACATCAGGATCTTCCTTTGTAAGCATATCTGTCAATTATATGCCTAGTTTGTTTTCATTGTTGCACATCTTGGAACATAGCCCTGCTTGGGTTATGACCGTCAGCTCTAACTGTTTGAGCATTGTTAATTGATAGTACTTACTGAATTTTGGAATTCACAAACACTTCCAACAATTAATTAAATATACACAACTGTGTCTGAAGTTGATGTCCTCAACTGGAATTTACACTGAGCAGACAAGGCATGTCCTTGCTATCACGCTCTCAGTTCAATACTGCCTAAAACATGGCTTCGTCTCACGTTCATTTCGGGGAAAAAGGAAGGACTGAGCCTAACCATTGGTTAGAAATCACGTGACTAACGCAACTCTGCAAGCCAAGCTTAGCCTCATTAATGCGTGGCGTTTCGAAGCTAAAACCGGCCTAATTAAACATCTGCGTTAAGATTTTTTTATCTTCTGTTTCTATAAAAATTTATTTTATGTTAATATAGTCTATATCTGAAGACTCACGGTATACGCGGTTACACCCCTGAAGACCATTAACTTAACGAAGAAAACACTTGAAGAAGGGAATAAGACAGACACTAAGGGAATAAGACAGACACTAAGGGAATAAGACAGACACTAAGGGGATAAGAAAAAAGACATGGAAAGATATAGAAGTATATGGCACAGGACAGGAGAGCTCGGAATGTATTTATTGAAGGCATGTGTAGGGCACATCATCATCATTAAGAACCATTGTACCTACCTGTTTGCTAAGTGTTCTTATGGACAATTAGTAAACGAGTAGGAAAAGCACGAGAAGCCACAGAGATGTGGTTTTACAGAAGAATGTTAAAAATACCACGGACAGCTAAAAGAAGTAATGAGAATGTTTTGATGATATCCTGATGATGTCATGATGATGTCCTGATGATGTCCTGAAAGAGAGCAATGCACAAAGAAAGCTTTTTCCTCAGGTTAGAAGAAAGCAATCCACTTTCTTTGGGCATGGTATGAGAAGAAGGAAGCTGCTGTACATCGCGGAAACAGGAAAGATAGAAGGAACAAATAAAGTAGGAGACGACAAAGAGAGAATATTCTGGATAGTTTTACAGCATGGAATGGAAAGAAAACCTCAGAAATGAGGTATATGAGGAAGGTGGTTGAAGTAACAAGAAGAGAGATAGTCCGCAACCAGACGATACGTCAAAGCCTAAAAACCCAACCCCTGCAGACCCAAGTAGAACAGTCCCAACTGAGATGATTTGGCCATGTATGCAGAATGGGAGAAGAACGGCTACCACGACAAGCATGGGAAACTAAGAGCCAGGGATCCAGACCTCCAGGACGACCCAGAGTCCGCTGGGAGGACAACATTAGACAATCTTTGAAGGACCGAGGACTAGAATGGAACCAACCCAGGAGGAAGACAGCCGATAGAATAGTATGGCGCTCTCTCATACAAACCTCTACACCTCACGGTAGAAGAGGAACGACTAAGTAAGTAAGGAATGAAAAGAAGTAAAAATAAAAATTGATCAATAGTCCAGTAGACAGAAAGTTGTGGACAGACATTATCACCTACGCCACCAGGCATGGCACTTGATGATGATGACGATGCGCCCTACAGGAAGCTGAAGGGTAACGCATGAGTAAAAGTCAGATTAAAAAACTGACAACGCCCCCCCCCCCCCAGGATGTCAAATTCAAATAATGTGAAGGTCAGCATGAAACGGGGCACACATTTTCTTGGGGGCGTGTCGTGGAATATTCTAATCCACATATATAAATTATCAAGTAAATATAAAGCCTAATAAATACATATAATAAATAAAGGAAGAAGAATGGTAAAGAACAGTGCTGTCACAATGACTGTACTCGAAATCCCCTTGTTTTCTACTGCGTATGCAAATTGTAACGTTTCACGTTGATATTAAAGGCCTTCTGCAACATACACGCGTTTCCCAAACACACAATAAAATGTGCTGCCTTTCTAAGAAAAACCTTGAAATATGCAAGTTGACCTAAATTTTAAATTCCATTCATGTCTTTTTCTACACTATGTTACCAAGATCAAAAGACAGATGGACTAAAGGATAGCGAGAAGGGAGAGGCAGAAAGCCGAACACTAAACACGCTTCGCGCGATACACAAATGCTGCCATCACGCGTGTAAGACTACATGCACTAACTTTTTTTCAGACGGACAGTGATAAAATACATTACCCATCCCAGAGTTAGGTTTTAAAATCACAAAAAACTCTTATTAGGAAAGATAACAATAGATGGGTTTACGTTTGAAAACATTACAGTACCCAGACAGCACATCTTCGAAACAGGAGGTAGAAGGAATTGCATATTTTGAACGCAGCCACGTAGCTCTTTTAAATTTGGATATTTGGGTTCCTTAGGGCTTGCTGACAAAGAATATGTAAAACGTTACGCAAATAGTCCAGGAATTAATAAATTATACCCAAAATAAAATAGTGGGGATGCCTGACAGCATGGAATCATTTCTGCTCATAAAATTTTTTTATAACGTGTTTGAAAAAAAATCTTACGTTACAGAATTAGCCTACCATGTAAACTCCAAATTGATTGGAGCGCAACAAATGAAAGACTAACCACGATTGGTCGGGCTATAAATACTATCTTTCGTTGTTAGGGGAGACGTGAAAAGGTAACATTTTTTCAAACACTTGTCGAAACGTGGCCTCATTGGCTAGACTCGCTGATATACTCACTTAGGAGCGTTAGTTCGAGACCACTAGTGCAAATAATCTTGATAAAGCAACAGTGCGTTGAAGCCAGCTCATATTTGTGTTAAATAAAAGCCTGGAACATAAGCAGATGGGAATTTGTGCCAGTAAATGTGCCAGAATTCATTGCTAATCAACGTATCTGTGTTTATTCTATGAATTGTGGGACCGTGGTCTTGATGGTACTGAGCAGCACCTGGTCAGAGCTTTGCTGAATCCAGAGTCGGACAGCATACTCCTTGGTCCATTTAGCTATCAGTGAGGTGTCTCCAGAGCCCAGAGGAGAATTCGAGCAGAGGAGTCCTTCCCTGCCGCCATCACGCAAGATAAGCTGATTTGGCCAGCTGAGCTCAACATTATGTCCCCTCATCTTGAAATGACTTTGTAAAAATAACATTCAGAGGGGAATTTAATTGTCTTAATATCAGGAACTGAGAACATCTCCAATAATAGTCCCAAAAGACAAACTATTGAAGTCATGATGACAAATACCAACAGAGCTTGAACAAAACAAAACCAGTATTACCTCATATTACCACTACACAACTGACACACATAGGATATTTTAATAATATATGTCACTACAATATTCATATTGATAAAGTCTGTACATATACTTGTAATTAAAATTGATTGTGATTCCTGGTTCCTTTGTATTTGAATCAGGACACATATACCTTTATGATAACCATGAATACATATTGTTATTTGAAAAGTTATCAGTGACTCCTTAAGATATTCTCATAGAGTGTTATATGTATGTGAGTGTCACAGTGTTGTCAAGAGTAGTAGTGGATTAAATTAAATTGTTTATCTGTCTGTTGTTGTGACTTACACTTCATCATACACATACCCTAGACACCTAACGTAGTCATCACACTATTCCAGAATAATTCTGACTGAGATATATAGATATGTGGTAGCAAGTAAGGTTATCTATAATACACTACTCTTAATAGATATAGATACCTTCACAGCTGATCTCAGTCAGTACACTAAGTCCCATATAAATATTTATAACATCCCACTTCACCACATATATTGGGGTCTCGCTCTTGGGATTTAGAATCTTTCCCTATTAAAAATATTGGGGGTAATTCACTTCAGGGAATATAAGAATTAAAAGGTATCCTTGGGTGGAATTAAATAAGGTTGAGCTCACGGTGCCTGTGTTGTCCATTAGATATATTTAGAGATTAAATTGTTGGTTAGACATTGTAGAAACTTACCTGATAGACAATGGCGGACCTGGCCAAGTTTCGATCTGCTGCTGTTCAGACTGCAAAGGAGTTAGGATTAGATGGGCAAGTTATGGTTGCCTATGTTACTACGGAATGTGACAAATTTATTGAACGCGAAGAAAGAAGGTTTGAAGCCGAAAGAAAGTTAGAGGCTGAAAGGGAAATTAAGAAGTTACAATTTGAAGCTGAGGCTGAGACTAAGAGGTTGCAGATTGAGGCTGAGGCTAAGAAATTGGAAGCAGAAAGAGAAGACAAGAAATTAGCTGCAGAAAGGGAAGAGAAGAAATTAGCTGCAGAAAGGGAAGAGGAAATTAGCTGCAGAAAGGGAAGCAGAAGATAAAAGATTACAAAGGGAACATGAGTTACGACTAAGGGAGTTTGAGTTTCAAGGCCATGCTCCTGAAAATGGTGCCAGTCCCTTTGCCTCTGATGCTACGGTTACTCAAGGAGCCTCAACCTCAGCTATGAATTTTCATTTAGATCATTTTGTTGAGAAAGACGATGATATTGAGAGCTACCTAAATAGGTATGAACTATTAGCTACCACGTATGGGTTAGAGAGAGAAAGGTGGAGCTTAAAGTTATCTCAGGGACTTCGTGGGGCAGCTTATGAAGTTTTTGCAAAAATGAGCAGAGGTGATCAGGAAAATTATGACATGCTAAAGCAGGCTCTTTTGTTAAGGTATGAAAAGAATGCAGAATTTTATAGGAAAAAAATTTAGGAATGCTAAACTACTGTCAGGTGAAACCTATCACCAGTTCTCTGCACGAATAGAGACATACTTGGAGAAATGGACTTCTCTGGGGAAAACCCAAGATCTTAAGGAAATGGTCCTTATAGAGCAATTAAGAGAGTCCATGGCTCCAGACCTGAGAAAGTTTCTCATGGAACAAGGTGCAGAGAGGCTGGATGAGTTGCTAAATGTTGCTGAAAGGTATCAAGCAGCTCAAGCAGAGGTAACAGGTAATAAAAAGAAACAAGTGGATAACTTTAGGGCACCACAGAACTTTAATAAATTTGATCCTAAGGATCAAAATAAAGGTAAGCACCAATTTGATAGGCCACGGTATGAAAATAAAAATAAATTCCCACAATTCGATGAAAGGAAATATGATGAAAGAAAATCTTTCAACCAAGGAAAAAGGTGGTGTAAAAATTGTAAGATGAACAATCATGACACTGACCATTGTAGAAGGAAACCTCCTCATTTTGCTGCTATGACATCGGGGAAAAAGGAAAAGAAGGGCAAACCTGAAGAATTTCAGGAACCATACCACCCCCCAGTGTGTGAAGATGTCATCTGTAATGGTGTCACTATAAGATGTTTATATGATACCGGTTTAGATTACGATTCCGTTGTGAGTTCTCACCTGGTGCAGGCCGATCAATACACCACGGAAACAGTGGAGATTCAAACTGCAACCAAGGATGTAGCTACCATGACACTTCCCGTCGCCCGAATAAAAGTGAAAACGCGATATGTGGAAGGAATCATAAAAGCAGCAGTGATAAATGAGCCAATCTACCCTCTAATATTGGGGTGTAGATATGTCTTCTTGGGGAATCCCAAGAGACCTGTGATATTGGCAACAGTGCAGACCAGATCACAGACAAAGAAGGAGGAGGATAATCCCATAAATACTCACCCAGATGAGATGAGGAAGGCACAGGCTGAGGACAAAACACTCAAGCCATGTTTCAAGAAGTTGCCCAAATCTCATACACCTCCAGGCAAGGGAGAGTTTTATATGAAGAACAAACTGATATATAGGAAGGCTGGATCTGAATCCAATGGTCACGGACAGCTGGTCCTTCCCACTTCATATAGGACTAAAGTGTTGGAACTAGGGCATGCGATTCCCTTCAGTGGTCATATGGGAATCAGCGCAACAGGACAGCGAATAGCTTGTCACTATTTCTGGCCAGGAATAACTGAAGATATCAAACGATATGTAAAATCCTGTCCAGAGTGCCAACGAGTAGCACCTAAACATTGGACTGCACCAGCAACTCTGGGGGAAATGCCCATAGTGGGAACACCCTTTGAGAGAGTTGCCGTGGATCTTGTGGGACCTCTCACCCGAACCAAGAGAAGGAACAGCTACATTCTGACTCTGGTGGACACTTGTTCTATGTGGGGAGAGGCAGTAGCCCTGTCATCGATTGATTCAAAACATGTGGCAGAGGCATTGCTCACAATTTTCACAAGGTTAGGCTTTCCCAATCAAATCTTGACTGATAATGGCTCTCAGTTCAAGGGGAAACTAACTGAAGAAGTTTTCAGGATCTTCCAGGCCAAACACTTCCATTGTAGTGTGTATCATCCCCAAGGGAACGGCCAAGTGGAAAGATTTAACGGCACATTGATGTCGATCCTGAGAAAGTTGGCACACGAAAAACCAGATACATGGGACCAGTACCTGCACGCCGCCCTCTTTGCTTATCGGGAGGTACCCCATAGTTCAACCGGTATGGCCCCGGCAACATTATTGTTTGGAAGGCCAATAAAAGGTCCACTCGAAGCTATGTTAAGAACGTGGACTGATGAAAAGGCAGAGGAAAACATTACATCTTCATACCAATATGTGAATGAGCTGACCACTCGGTTAAAAACTGGCTGGAAACTTGCCAATGAAAATTTGAAACAAGCCAGGAAGAAACATGCTGCCTATTATAACAGGAAGGCGAAGGACAGAAATTTGGCTGTGGGAGAGAAAGTACTGCTTCTTTTGCCTGGGAGTCAGAATAAGTTACAAATTGGATGGCAGGGTCCATATACAGTTCTAGAGAAGGTGTCTAGAACAAATTATAAGATAGATAAGAAGGGGAAAGAAAAAATCTATCATGTGAATCTCCTGAAGAAATATTTGGAAAGAGAACATCAGGAAGAGACACACTTGTTGACCTTGTCCATCGCCATGGAGATGAAAAAGGAACCACTTTCATCATTTGAATATCCATTACACCCCTGTGAGACAGCAGCACAGGTGAAAATCAGTACACATTTAACGAAAACTCAGAAAGAGAGAGTGCAACAGGTTCTAAATAATCATGCAGAGGTGTTAACAGACCGACCAGGGCATACAAACCTATTGGAATATGATATGAAACTAATAGACTCCACACCTGTCTGTATGAAACCATATTCGATTCCGTTTGCTAAGGAGAAAGCTTTGAAGGAAGAGATAGACTATCTGTTGAAGGAAGGAATTATTTCGCACAGTGAGTCTTCGTATAGTTCCGGTGTTGTACTCTTAAGGAAGCCCTCTGGAGAACATAGACTCTGTATAGATTACAGGAGACTGAATGCTATTACAGAAGGACAGGTGGATCCATTGCCGGATACAAATCAGCTGTTTGCCAGACTAAATAAAGCTAAATATTTCTCAAAAGTGGATCTGAGTAAAGGATACTATCAGATTCCAGTAAAGCCTGAGGTTAGACCATACCTAGCTTTTAGTACCTCAGAAGGACACTATGAGTTTAATAGATTGCCATTTGGATTGAAGAATGCGCCTAGTGTCTTCTCTAGAATGATGAGAAAATTATTGGATCCTCTGAATAATCCCTGTATAACAAATTTTATGGATGATATCCTTATAGCAACAGAAACATTTGAGGAACACATTGACTCTCTGAACATGCTGTTTAATCGACTTAGGGAGGCAAATTTAACAGCCCGACCAACCAAATGTTGCGTTGGATGTAAAGAATTGGAATTTTTGGGACACACAGTTTATCAGGGAAACATGACCCCTGACCCAAAGAATTTAGAGAAACTACAGAAAGCCCCGAGACCACAAACCAAGAAGGACGTGAGATCCTTTGTCTCATTATGTGGTTTCTACCAGAAGTATATCAAGGACTTTAATTCCATATGTGCACCGTTAACTGAATTGACACGTAAAGGACATCCAGATCGCATTACATGGACACCACAATGTGAAATGACTTACCAAGAATTGAAGGAAAAGCTCACAAGTAAACCCATTTTAAAATTACCTGACTTAAGTCAAGAATTCATAGTAAGGACGGATGCAAGTAATATTGGGTTAGGTGCAACTCTACTACAGAAATCAGATGCATTGGATGGGGAATTAAGCCCAGTGGCATATGCTAGCAGAAAATTGAATAAAGCTGAAATCAACTACTCAACTAGCGAAAAAGAATGTCTTGCAGTAATATGGGCGATAAAGAAATTCAATATTTATCTATATGGGAAGGCATTTAAGTTGCAAACAGACCACAAACCGTTATCGTTTCTAGCACAGGCTAGGCATGAGAACTCCAGGTTACTCCGATGGTCTTTACTTTTGGCTCCATATAATTTTAGCATTGAGTATATATCTGGAAAAACCAATTTGGGAGCGGATTTTTTAAGCCGCCATCCGTGTGATGAGAATCACCGTAAACCCCAGAAATAATAATAAATTTCTCTATGTGAATATAGAATAAAGGACTGACATATAATGTCTGTTTTAAGAGGGGAGGTGTCGTGGAATATTCTAATCCACATATATAAATTATCAAGTAAATATAAAGCCTAATAAATACATATAATAAATAAAGGAAGAAGAATGGTAAAGAACAGTGCTGTCACAATGACTGTACTCGAAATCCCCTTGTTTTCTACTGCGTATGCAAATTGTAACGTTTCACGTTGATATTAAAGGCCTTCTGCAACATACACGCGTTTCCCAAACACACAATAAAATGTGCTGCCTTTCTAAGAAAAACCTTGAAATATGCAAGTTGACCTAAATTTTAAATTCCATTCATGTCTTTTTCTACACTATGTTACCAAGATCAAAAGACAGATGGACTAAAGGATAGCGAGAAGGGAGAGGCAGAAAGCCGAACACTAAACACGCTTCGCGCGATACACAAATGCTGCCATCACGCGTGTAAGACTACATGCACTAACTTTTTTTCAGACGGACAGTGATAAATTCACTACCCTTCCCAGAGTTAGGTTTTAAAATCACAAAAAACGCTTATTAGGAAAGATAACAATAGATGGGTTTACGTTTGAAAACATTACAGTACCCAGACAGCACATCTTCGAAACAGGAGGTAGAAAATTGCATATTTTGAACGCAGCCACGTAGCTCTTTTAAATTTGGATATTTGGGTTCCTTAGGGCTTGCTGACAAAGAATATGTAAAACGTTACGCAAATAGTCCAGGAATTAATAATAAATTATACCCAAAATAAAATAGTGGGGATGCCTGACAGCATGGAATCATTTCTGCTCATAAAATTTTTTTATAACGTGTTTGAAAAAAATCTTACGTTACAGAATTAGCCTACCATGTAAACTCCAAATTGATTGGAGCGCAACAAATGAAAGACTAACCACGATTGGTCGGGCTATAAATACTATCTTTCGTTGTTAGGGGAGACGTGAAAAGGTAACATTTTTTCAAACACTTGTCGAAACGTGGCCTCATTGGCTAGACTCGCTGATATACTCACTTAGGAGCGTTAGTTCGAGACCACTAGTGCAAATAATCTTGATAAAGCAACAGTGCGTTGAAGCCAGCTCATATTTGTGTTAAATAAAAGCCTGGAACATAAGCAGATGGGAATTTGTGCCAGTAAATGTGCCAGAATTCATTGCTAATCAACGTATCTGTGTTTATTCTATGAATTGTGGGACCGTGGTCTTGATGGTACTGAGCAGCACCTGGTCAGAGCTTTGCTGAATCCAGAGTCGGACAGCATACTCCTTGGTCCATTTAGCTATCAGTGAGGTGTCTCCAGAGCCCAGAGGAGAATTCGAGCAGAGGAGTCCTTCCCTGCCGCCATCACGCAAGATAAGCTGATTTGGCCAGCTGAGCTCAACATTATGTCCCCTCATCTTGAAATGACTTTGTAAAAATAACATTCAGAGGGGAATTTAATTGTCTTAATATCAGGAACTGAGAACATCTCCAATAATAGTCCCAAAAGACAAACTATTGAAGTCATGATGACAAATACCAACAGAGCTTGAACAAAACAAAACCAGTATTACCTCATATTACCACTACACAACTGACACACATAGGATATTTTAATAATATATGTCACTACAATATTCATATTGATAAAGTCTGTACATATACTTGTAATTAAAATTGATTGTGATTCCTGGTTCCTTTGTATTTGAATCAGGACACATATACCTTTATGATAACCATGAATACATATTGTTATTTGAAAAGTTATCAGTGACTCCTTAAGATATTCTCATAGAGTGTTATATGTATGTGAGTGTCACAGTGTTGTCAAGAGTAGTGGATTAAATTAAATTGTTTATCTGTCTGTTGTTGTGACTTACACTTCATCATACACATACCCTAGACACCTAACGTAGTCATCACACTATTCCAGAATAATTCTGACTGAGATATATAGATATGTGGTAGCAAGTAAGGTTATCTATAATACACTACTCTTAATAGATATAGATACCTTCACAGCTGATCTCAGTCAGTACACTAAGTCCCATATAAATATTTATAACATCCCACTTCACCACAGGGCGCAGATTAAAATATCCGCTGGCTGGTGCCACAGGCGACCTGGGGATTTTTTTATGGTGGTGCGAGGTCACATCATGTCGGGGGGGGGGGTGTCGGGGGGGGGGGGGGGGGGGGGGGGTGGGGGGGGGGGGGGGGAGGGGGGAGAGGGGGGGGGGCGGGGGGGGGGGGGGGTGGGGTGGGGGGGGGGGGGGGGGGGGGTCCCTACCTCTGCCTCTTTTTCACTGGGAATTCAAGAACAAGGACTGCCTTGTAATGCTATCAACAGTGTTCCTCAATGTGTGTTCTGTCCATCGCCAACATTTTCTTCTTATGTCTCGTTCCACTGACACTTGTCTGATTCTTGTCGTCATTACCACATTGGTGGCTTTGTCATGTCATTTCAATCCTTCTATTCTATGCAAGCATCCATTTATGAATGTCTGTAACTTTTGTTGTTGTTGTTTTGTTTTTTTTTCTGCATGTTTCAGAGCCACACATAAGACTTTTTTGACATTTAGTATTGTACTCTTACGATCGTCTCTTAGAGAAAGACAATGCAGCTGATGAATCATCAAGGCTAAGATTGCTGGAATTTGACTTAAAACGTAAGACGGACATTTGAGATGATGCATCCGGAGTATATACAACCAGCGCGCAACAGGAACGATTAGCATTCATACCCTTTGACATTTGCCCAGAGTGCAGGCCCGCAACCAAACGATACGCCATAGCCACGAAACCCGGCGCCTGCAGACCCGAGTGGAACAGTCCTAGTTGTGTTGGTTTGGTC
This sequence comes from Oreohelix idahoensis, assembly GCA_024509875.1. Taxonomy (NCBI): domain Eukaryota; kingdom Metazoa; phylum Mollusca; class Gastropoda; order Stylommatophora; family Oreohelicidae; genus Oreohelix; species Oreohelix idahoensis. The sequence goes on from JAMPIV010015682.1 coordinate 27,666, forward strand.
ATATCTACAGAATGGGAGAAGATCGGCAACCAAGAAAAACATGGGGAACCAAGAGCTAAGGATTCAGACCTCCTGGACGACCCAGAGTTCGCTGGGAGGACAACACCAGACAGTCTCTGAAGAACCCTACAACTGGTCTGGAACCAGGCCAAAAGTAAGAGAGCCGTTATGATAGCTCTCTGGCTAATCTCTGCACCCTAAGGTTAAAGAGGAACGACTGTGTAAGTAGTAAGTAAAAGTATAACATTTTGCAAGAACAAGAAAAACGTAGTCTAGACATTAATTTAATTTTAAATTAATTTATTTTAATTTAATTTCAAATTAAAAAAATTAGTTGCTTACATCAAACTAATCGTTTTTCAATATTACAACATTCCTGTTTTGTTTTTTGTTTTGTTGTTATAAAAAACAGTGCTGATCTGTAATTCATAATGAATTAAAAAATAACAAGAAAATTACCTAGAATAAGATTTGACAAACATACATGTATTTACGAGTAGTTTGTGTAGAATGCTACTAATGAACATCACTTGCGGAAATTACAGTGTGACCTAACTCAGTAACATTAAATTAACTCTTGTATGGTTGGGTTTGGTTTGATTTTAAGGGCTATCTTCATTGCACACGGATAACTCCATCAGCGCTCCGATCTCCTCCCATCGATCACATAAGGAGGATCTCAGCACAGTGCACGAACTCCGTAGCATCGGCTAGAATCGCAGTGTAACTCTAGTATTAGTACCATTGTACTGCACTGTTGGGTACCGTAATGGGGTGTTTCACCACCACGAAACTTCGTACCATCTAACAACTCCTAGGGCTGGCTCTGGGTGTATAACACATTTACTTTCATTTATTACGTTTAAAATTGTGACAACAGTGGATAAGGTTGTGACATGATTTGGGCCTATTACGTCAGCATGAATGAAAACAAAAACATTGAATGTTTTACGAGTAAAAATTTGGTTAAAATAAATAACAGTAGATCGTATCCTTCAGTGTCATCCACATAAATCACCCACGTCGTTAGGGTTAAGGTTTAGGATCCTTAAGGTGTAAAAAGACCTTAAAGTTAAAGTTAGTTGCTTATCCTTTACAGGACGTGGCAATCAACCCCAGCTTTTATTGGCTGTTTGTGATTTTTCTAGGCAACTTTTTTCATTCAGTAGTTTGCCATTGCTCTCTGAACGGTACGGCGCTTATACCATTGTTAAAAATCCACACAAAGCGATCTGCTACCAAACCGCCTGCAGCAGGTTTCGAACCTGGTATATCTGGATTATGAAACTGCGTTCATATCCATTAGGCCACAGACGCCGACAAAAAAAAAAAAAGACCTTATGAGTAATAATTTAAAAGCATTTAAAAATTATTTTCTTGGAAATTCAATCTTCAGCCCTTGCCGTCCCGGGCCATAGCCCGTGTTCCCGAATCCTAAAACCGGCCCTGCTGATAATACTTTTGTATTACCATATTTTTTTTCAACAGCTTGCCAAGAATTGTAGTTATTTGCGATGTTATTCTTCTTGGGAATATTTTGTTTTAATTTTTTTGTTTGTATGTATTTTCTCCAGTAACTCACACACCTGCCAAGCATACATTTCGTTCCAGCCTTGATGTTTCGCTGCCTTGTTTTTTTTTAATAATTATTTTTGTTAATTTATATTGTTGTAAGCTGCGCATGATCATTGAAGATTTCGGGTTTTCCCTGACAGAGAGTTCCTTTAAAATTTTTTTGCACACATTAATTACAACCGCAATCATATTTTATTGCCATAATAATAATAATAATAATAATAGCCCCTTCAGTCATAGCTGACCATGGGAATGCGCCCCTGAGGTGACAGCCCTCAGCTGCTTATTTTCCTGGTGCTCCTTTCGACGTTTTCTCCTCACCTCTGCTTCTTGTGTGAGCCTCTCTTCGCCCAATCTGAGGTGGCGCCGTAAATAGCATCGCCACTTAGTGCGATCGGCAGCTTTATTCTCCCATGTTGCTGGATCCATGTCCAGTGCCCTCATATCTCTCTTGCACACATCTTTGAACCTCAGCTGTGGTCGCCCAACTGTTCTCTTGCCATCTGCTAATTGTCCGTAGAAGATATCTTTTGGGATGCGACCATCATCCATGCGGCGAAAATGGCCAAGCCAACGAAGTCTGCGCTGTCTAAGAAGCGTATACATACTTTGAAGGCCAGCACGTGACAACACCTCGTCATTTGTCACTTTATCTTTCCACGAGATGCCGAGGATGCGGCGCAGACACCGCAAATGGAAGGTATTGAGCCTTCTTTCTTGCTTAGCATAGGTCGTCCAGGTCTCGCTGCCATATAGGAGTGTTCTGATGACGCAGGCATTATATACCGCAGCTTTGGTTTTCATTCTGAGTTTAGAGTTTCCCCAAACACGCGATGTGAGGCGGGCAAAGGTAGCTGCAGCTTTGCCAATGCGGCTGTCGATTTCTGTATCCAGTGAGAGTTTGTCATTGATGGTAGACCCTAGGTATGTGAAGTGGTGCACCACTGCCAATTCATAGTTATCGATAGTGATAACTGGTACAGCACCCACATCCTGACTCAGCACATTCGTTTTCTTTAGACTTATTGTGAGGCCAAAGTCCTTGCATGCTTTAGTGAAGCGATTCATCAAGCTCTGAAGCCATAATAGATACTATTTATTTATAACTTCGCAATGACGCATCTAAGGAGCCGCGGTAGGATAGTGGTTAGTGCACTGGCTTCCTAGCGCAGTGGTCTATGGTTCGATACCCAGATGAGGTGGGATTTTTTTAGGCCACAGACGGCTCCTGGGTCGACCCAGTCCCAACTGGGTACCAGAGCAACTCTGGGAAGGTTAAGGCGGCCGGTGTGATGCTGACCACATCACCCCTAGTGTGCCGACGGTCAAGAAAATATGGGCCTAACACCATAATCCCAATATGCCTCAATGGGCGTGTAACGGGATCCTTTTCCTTTTAATGACGCATCTGGAGAATTGTATTTCCCAGGGGGATCATATTGGCAAGAGTGAAGAGGAGAGAAAAGTAGGCTGAGCCACTTCTCAAAAGAAATGAAAGACAGGAAGATAGAGAGTTAAAACGTTTCGAGATACAGGAACGAGATAAAAATTGCGATGGAGAAATTAAAGCTTGAAGAACAAAAATTAACTTAAACCAAGAGGAGTTCAACTTTTGTGTTAGTTTGATCTTATAAATTTGATGTTTGATTGTCTTGTTGTATTTATTGTTAACTTATATGTCTTATCACAGTTGATCTCCCAGACAAGTGGCTGTGGATAATAAAAGGGGGAGGCCCATAGCAGATACTGCCGTAGGGGAATGAAGTGTTAGAGACTTCACCATACTACGTCCAGCATCAAGAGGTGGGGTGACCAGTTCCCTTCCTCGCTGCCTTTTCCTTCCCTAACTCAAAGTCAGGTACCCATTTACAGCTGGGTAGACTGGAGCGTGACAGTACCGTGATTCAAACCCAGCACCTTTGCCATGAGAGACCAGTGCTCTAACCACTGTGTCAATCGGACGCTTTGTGAAAAAAAAAAAAAACGAGAAATCGCTGGTGATGAGCAGGACACGCACTTAGGAAACTTGTTGAAGTGGATGACCTAAAAGTAACACTTCACAGACTAAGTCAACAATACAAAAGAGTCGTGATACAGTGGATCCCTTCTCACTGCAACATCCCTGGAAATGAAGAGGCTGACAGATTGGCAAAGGAAGGGGGGAAAACTTCCTCAACTTGACAAGACCAGCTACAATGGTGGTTCCATGCCCCTTAAGCCTGCACCAAGCATTCAAATGCTCTTGCAATGATGGTTGAGATACCCACCTATTCAACAAATTGTAGGTAACAAGTGTTTGTTTACAGATAACATGACTTACGACATCTGCTTTGTGCCCAGCATATGAGGAACAGAGAAAACGCATATGGCCCATCACCCAGTACCACGTAAGATAATCAACACAAGGTTGACCTCATATTAGTCGCCAATGGTGTTTCCATGTACGCACCAACATTCAAATGCTTTGATGGTTTGGAGCAATTTTTTCGATCTTATTCTTCCTTTGTCTCATCAGAGACACCCCCCCCCCCCCCACCCCACCCTTCCCGGGTACAACAAAAAGCATTTGTTGTACAGGGTTATTGAAAAGTCACTCCGTATTTTTACATTTTTATATCTTCACTTATATCAAGTGGGTGTACACGAAACAAATAACGAAATATTGAGCAATCTCTGCCATTTGATTATTACGTTCTATTTTTTAAATTTGTCTTCTTCTGGGAACTAAACAAAATACAATTTTTAAAGGCTGACAAACTGACGTTACAACAGACAGCAAAAATTATGGTTTACTATGGAGTCACGTATTGAACCGGCAATGACGATGACGTCACAAAAAAGTAATCAGAATGTCCTAACTCCATAGAGTCCCGCCGAGCTAGAAGAGTTTTGAACTCACCGCCTCGTAGGGTCCACTCTCTGCTACTGGTTGTCACCTTCCCTTGAACTATGGAGTGAAGGCACAGAGACAAATGGCAAGATGTATTGACCAAGACCTCCAAAACATTCAACATACTAAAATGACTACTGAACATCTGCTTCTAGTTGATGCTAGAAGTAGCAGTAAAATTGAACTATTCAGCCACCCATTGCCCTATCAAGAAGATCAAGAAACTAAAACCATTATCCCCAACCAGTGGAAGAAGGAAGGAGATATATACAACAGATCTGATCCAATACACCAGCTTCATAAGACACATGCACACCATCATTTTTCCGCTTGAGAACTGGCCACTACAGATTACTAGGTCACCTCTATCGCCTTAGGAATATTTCACACAAATGAATGTCGATATGGAACCGGAATTCAGACCTCTGAATACATTCCCCAGAACTGCCCAGCCCACGATGACCCACGACGCCTGGCCAGTAGGTGCTGAGCTCAGACAGAAACTATGGGGCTACCGAACTGACCTGGAAAAGACTGTGGACTTCGTCCTGGTGACAGGCCTGCAGATTTAACTTGACTACAAATTGAGCGCAGAAGAAGAGGAGCCTAGCTGTGTTAAGGCTTACAAAGCATCAGTACATCCCATCCCTTTCCTGGATCTTAATTGGGTCCACCTCAACTGTGGTTCCACGATGGGTCTTATTATTTGCTGTAGTATTTTTGCATATAATTTTCTTGTGTGACTTAGAAGAGTAAGAATTGACTTAAGCTCTCACTAAGCCAAATATTGATAAAGTCTTAAATTTTCTCATCAGATGGAGACCCGCTTTGTGAGAAGAAACATTGCCACATTAAGCTTGGCAAAGGTGTTGACCCAAAACGAGAGCATACTCGTCACGTGAAATTACGAAATAACACTCTATCGGTGGAGGTGTCTGGTTTGTACTTCGTCTACTCCAGTATAAATATGAAGGCCAGGGAAGATATGTCATGCAGTCAACTTCCTAATAAGGTATTGCTTGCTTGTTGTGCATCATCTTAAGAGAAGAAGAAGAAAGTGAAAAAGAAGAAGAAGAAGAAGAAGAAGAAGAAAAAGAAGAAGAAAAAAGAGAAGAAGAAGAAAGTGAAGAAGAAGAAGTACCGGTTAAATCTCACGATGAGCTATAATTTTGATGGGTCATATCATTTTATTTGATAATATGCATTGATTTCTCTCTATCTTGACGTTGTTATCATATAAATTTGCTGTTTATGAGTTATGATATAACAATTTAAAAAAAAGAAATGAATTTTGAATCACTCTATATATGAATGACCACTGACAAAAAGATAATAAGGTAAACACTGTTGCGGTTGAAGGTGGAGACAGTGTACAGGAGCACTAAGTTTCGCTCCAAGTTTAAATTTTGTTTATTATTATTATTATTTTTTTTTTTTAAATACGACCCAAGTGTTTGTCAGACATAATTTTTTTTTTTTTTAACAAAGCTCACGAAACAGTTTCAAGGTTGAGGTTAAGGCTAACTGTTTGACAAAGCTTGATTCAAGATTGGGGTTGGGTAAAGGCTAGGTGTAGCATACATACTTGTACGTATAGCTACTAGGGCAACATGGCAAATGCAGTCCCATAGGCGATGTTGCCGTAGGGGAGTAGAGATTTCACTTAGACTATGTTTAAGAATCGGACCACTGCTACCTCACAGACATGCCTTAAGTCAATTAATAGCTCCCTAGGGAGCATGGGCCTTTAACAAACTCATGCCACGTCCTTTTGTCACAGACAATCAGCTTAAGTTCTTTCCACGCCTTTCTCATCATTATCAATTCTGTCTCCAATACCTCTGCCTCTCTTTCATTGGAGATTTCATGCGCCTCCTTTCTAGAGGACCTTCTTCTGTCTTGCATGGCTGAGTTGATTTATTTTCTATATTTGACTTATCCATAGTGCTTGTTGAGTGATAACATCAGTTATTACACAAATGATAGATAACACTGTAGTTTTTACAAAAATGATAGATAGTGCAGTTATTACAAAATGATAGATAACACCACAGTTATTACAAAAATGATAGATAGTGCAGTTATTACAAAATGATAGATAACACCACAGTTATTACAAAAATGATAGATAACAATGCAGTTATTAAAAAAATGATAGATAACACTACAGTTACAACAAAATGATAGATAACACTGCAGTTATTACAAAAATGATAGATATTTATTTATTTTTTTTTAAATAAAGTTTTTCCTCGTTTTGGCGAGGCGTGTCCCGTTCAACCTAGTCGGCTATATTAGGGTGTGAAACATGCAGTGGGGATGCATGTTGTCGCAGTAATTAATCTTCAAAGACGCTTACTATCTTCTTACACCATAATTGACACATCCATTCCTGACTAAACCAATCAACACCGAAATTTAATCCCAAACTGAACACTGTATTACGGAAATGTCACGAAACACAAACATTATATGAAATGCAAATATCCAAGGTAATAATTCGTAATTCTTCCTTCAGAATTAAACAACAAGATTCAGCCATGACATCTAGCCATCTTCTCTCTCTACACGCAACCTTTTCAGTTCACCTTCCAGTCAGAAACTAAACACTTCGCACCTTGAACTATTCTCCCGTGTTTTGACCACTGTCTCGCACGAGGCAAACTCACGTAAAACCAGATTGACCACTTTTCATTCGCACTTAACATACACACTGGCCTGCGCAATTTACTGTTCACGCAAACAACCCCTTTTACTTTTTCATTTGCTTACACACACACACTGACCATAATCATCATCATCAGCGTAATCATCATCATCATCAATACAATATACGCTTGATAATTGTATTACACTGATATCATCATCATCATTACAACATATGCTCGATGTCTGTGTTATACTGACATCATCATCATCATCATAGTAGCCGATCTTCTTCCATTCTGCAGACATGGCCAAACCATCTTAGTTGGGACTGTTCTACTTGGGTCTGCAGGTGGATTTTAGGCCTTGACGTATCGTCTGGTTGCGATCATGTCTCTTCTTGTTACTTCAACCACCTTCCTCAGATACCTCATTTCTGAGGTTTGGATCTGGCTTTTGTGGATTGTAGTCATTGCCCATGACTCGCATCCATATGTCAAGACTGGGACATAGGTGGAGCGGTATACAGCCATCTTCGTTTTCTTACCAATACTGCAGTTACAACAAAATGAAAGATAACACTACAGTTATTACAAAAATGATAGATAACACCACAGTTACAAGAATGATAGATAATACCACAGTTACAACAAAATGATAGATAACACCACAGTTATTACAAAAATGATAGATATAGCTCTAGATATTACAAAAATCATAGATAACACCACAGTTATTACAAAAATGATAGATAACACCACAGTTACAACAAAATGATAGATAACACCACAGTTATTACGAAAATGATTGATAACACCACAGCTACAACAAAGTGATAGAATACACCGCAGTTACCACAAAATATGATCGATAGCACGACAGTTACAACACACACACACACACACAATTGCAGATTACGCCACAGTTAAAACAAAAATTATAGATAACTGCACAAACAAAGACAAAGCTGCAGCGACTAGCTACTAGGTCTGTATTTTATGACCCCACCACATCTTTGTCTACATTTTATCCTCTCTTCAAGATTGTTTTTCTATTTTTGTTTCACCAGACGTTTAGACATTTCATTATTAGAACAAGAATTCATGACCCAAACATGTCAGGCGTCCTTTCAGAATCTTCTCACACATGCAGCAGCAATGGTGTAATCGACCGCCACACAGGCTATGCAGGTGAGAAAAGAGTTTCTTGTGACTTATCAGACATGCAACTAGTGGTGTTTTATGATTAACTCTACTGTAGAATCAATCAATCAATCAGTACTATTTTGCTCCTCAAGGAGCATAGGCCTTCAGCAAACACATGCCAAGTCCTCCTGTCACATGCTATCAGCTCAAAGTCTTTCCATTCTTCATCATCAGTTTCATTCCCATCTCCAGTTCTCTTCTCCATGTGTGCTTTTTGTCTTTATCTTACACTACACTACACTACACTACACTACACTACACTACACTACACTACACTACACTACAGTTGCAGAAAAAGGACTGACATGTAACACTATCAGCAGGTTCCTCAAAGTGTCTAATTCATCACCAGCATCTTCTTCTCATCGTTTGTTGCACTTTTCCGTTACTTGTTATCAGTTCCATATTTGCATCCGTCGTATGTACAACCAGCATGTTACAGGTACTATTAGCATTCATACTCTTCAGCATTTGCTGAGGGAGACTGAGCACCTATGGGTTTGCTCTGAGTGCAGTGAAGTCAATTCTGATTAACAATAACGATAACAGTTCCATATTGGTGACCTTGGTACGCAAGCATCCATTTATGACAGTCTGTAACTTTTTGGTTGTTGTTTTTCCCATGAGAAGAGGAATGCTGGGTAATATTGTGACAGCAGGTGAGACTGAAGGAAAAAGAGATAGAGTTGGTTTGGTTTTAAGGACAACTCCATTGCACATGGACAACTCTATAAGTAATCCGATTCCCTCCCTTAGATCACACAAGTGCATGAACTCCATAGCACCGACGAGGATCCCAATGTGTCTATATAGGAATCATACATTCTATAAATATTTTTGTGATGGGTAGGTTTCCTAATTTTTAAGTTTTGTTCGAGCAGCATCCGTATGGCCTACTCTTTACGAGTTCTAACTGCCGATGGATTTTTAACATGCGCAACTTGCTCACGAGACCTCCAATTTTTTTGCCCATATCCGAGAAGGCTAAGCATTCGATCTCACTACTCAGGAGATCTCAATAGCTGGGAGATCTCACTACCCGGGAGATCTCACTACCCAGGAGATCATGGGGAGTATGACATCATTAAGAACCACTGGCTCTGAAAAAAAAAATTCTCATCAATAATATTCCCTATACTGGGAGCGAACCCGGTACCTTTACAGGTGGACGCCATACCTCTTAAGCACTCCGACCCGCCCCCCCCCCCCCCCCCCCCCCCCCCCCCCCCCCCCCCCCCCCACCCCCCCCCCCCCCCCCCCCCCCCCCCCCCCCCCCCCCCCCCCCACCCCCCCCCCCCCCCCCCCCCCCCCCCCCCCCCCCCCCCCCCCCCCCCCCCGACCCCCCGGTTAGAGAGAAGACAAGGAGAGAGAAGATAACTGAAAATTTTAACATCGTGGTATGGACTGATTTCAGCAACAGAACTAATAAACCGCCATGAGGTTGTGCACTCACGTACTGCTTAGAGGGAACATTAGTTCTGACATAGCTTGAAGAAACACACAAATAACTTGGCAGAAATATATGCTACATTAGAAAAATAGATATTAATAGATGATGATATGAAGATAAGGATATATATGGCTCATTGCATTGAGGTATATATGGAATTCAGAAGAAAGTAAGTCCAACACAAAAATGAGAATCTTAAGCTCTAATGTAAAGTCAGTCCTATTGTATAGCTCTGAAAAAATGACAACCAGAAAGATAACGACATTCATAAATGGGCATTTGCGTGGAATAGAATGATTAAAATAGTATGAGAAGATCATCAGTGTGGAACTGATGAAAAAAAACCATACATATATTAGTGGAGCAAGAGGTGGGGAAAAATCTCAGATAATTGGTAGGATATGCGTTAAGAAAATTAGCTTATAGCATTACAAGGCAGTCCTTACTATAGAAACCCCAAGGTGACAGAAAAAGAGGGAGACCAAAAGACACGTGGAAAAGGTAGCTAGAGATAAACATGGAAAGGCTAAAGAAGACACAGAAAGATCTAGAACAGGTGGTACAGGACAGGAAGGCTTGGCAGGTTTGTGTTCAAGTCCAGTGCTACCCAGGCAGCCAAGAAATGGAGGATGATGATGATCATTATGATGATGCCGATAATGATAAGGATGTTGATGATGACGATGATGATAACAATTGCCAAATTCAGGCATGTAGCATTTTTACTGATGATCAAAGATTAGACAGAGGAAATAAGACAAAATACATGGAGCTAATTCTGCAAGTTATAAACTGACACTCAAACAAAATAACATCTCTGTGGAAGCAGAAACTGTAATTCCACCAAAAAATCCCAAACTACCCTCTTCTGGAAGGTGATCTTTGTGGGCATAATTGTAGACTCTCCATGCCTGACTGCCTATATTCCATATACACTGTATTCAACTGCAATCGATGAATCAACATGACTGAGGTTGTTGGAATTTGGCATCAAGCTTAAATCTAGCAGGGATGGATGTAGGAGAGGATGCATCTGGCGTGTATATAACAAGTGCGCTTCATGAACAATTTTTTTTTTTTTTTTTTTTTTTTGCGTACGCCCGCTAATACTCGAGGCGAAATCTCAGGTTATTATTTTATGTCTAACCTGACATTGATTTTACGTGAGTATCCCTTTATTTCTTGTACTGAGACAGGTGTCCCTCGCCATTCAGGCAAATACTCTCCGATTTCGGAGGTACCTATTGCAGCTGGGTCGGCTCAGGAGCCGCCAGTCCCTGGTCGACGACATCCTTCAAATGTTCTCGCCAGGTCTCGAGTTAATCCAGTCCAAATCCCGGTCGACGAAAAATCCTCAAATGCCGTCACCCGGGTTTGATCCTGTATCACCCGGTCGCCAGAGCGGTGTTGTAACCACTACGCTAGCGCGGCTCCCCAATTATTATTCATTCCCTTCTACATTTGCTGAGGGAGATTGAGCACCTATAGGTTTGTTCAGAGTACATTAATGTTGATTCTGAACGACAATAGGAATAAGAAAAATGGTAAATGATCAATATAATTATCATGCCCATACTGTATGATAAAAACGAAACATGGACATCATATAAAACTCAGGAATAGAGACCAACATTTGTAGGGTGTATGAGTGAGATGAAACAAGGTTCATTTAGATGAGTAATTAATTATTGTACATTAATTTTGGAAGTTGAAACAGTCGATACAATAGTGACAGAAAGTGAAAATAATGGTCTGTCTCAGTAGCAAAAAGACAGAAATAATGGTTGTCTCAAAGAAAATGGCTTCCCCACAATGCACTATCAAAATAAATGGACAGTTTTAAAACAGGTCAATAAATTTAAATACCTGGGCACATTAAGAACAAGGGATGGAAGATGCGTCTCAGAAGTGAAGAGCAGAAAAGCTCAGGCAAAAACAGCATTCTACACAATGAAGAGTTTTTATGCAACAATTCTTTGTCAATGGAAGTAAGAAGGAGAGTTCTTCAGTGTTTTATAGAACCAATCCTGACATATGAGAGTGAGTCATGGACAATTAGTAAACAAGTAGAGAAGGCACCAGAGAAGTGGTTTTATAGAAGAATGTTAAATATACTACTGGACAAAAGTTAAGGGCCACCAAGAAAAACTCCTCTATGGACCAATTAAATGCAACCAGGTGTAAACAATTTATTACAAAATAAAGTTGATTCATCTGTGGAAAATATCAGTCAAGTTTTTTTAACAATGTGTGACTTACTTACAAAAAGAAATTCAACTCACTTTTTCACCTTTTGAACTAGTGGGGCGTGTTGCAAAAACCACGAGTTTTTGCAGCAACAATGGCAATTTTCACATGCGGGTTAAAGTGACCCAGTTTTTGGACATTTAAAAAAAAATTAACCTAGTGCACACAGAATACATTTTTGGTGATGGTGATGATGGTGAGGATGACGATGATGATGGTGGTGATGATGATAATGATCCATTTTTGAATAGGTAGGGAGCCTCGGTAGCATAGTGGTTAGCGCACTGGCTTCCTAGCTCAGTGGTTTATGGTTCGATCCCCAGATGAGGTGGGATTTTTTTAGGCCGCAAACGGCTCCTGGGTCGACCCAGCCCCAATTGGGTACCAGAGCAACTTCTGGGAAGGTTAAGGCGGCCGGCGTGATGCTGACCACATCACCCCTAATGTGCCGATGGTCAAGAAAATATGGGCCTAACACCATATTCTCAATATGCCTCAATGGGCGTGTAACGGGATCCTTTACCTTTTTACCTCTTTGAATATTTGATTTTAATAATTGAAACACAAAGCAACTAGTATTTGTTATTATTTTATTTTTTTTTAAAATTAAAATTTGTGAAGATTAGGTAGTATGAAGACAGTAGTCATTTATACGAGTAAATATTATCTAGTTTCACTTGGTGTTTGAAAATTATATCAAAATCCTGATTGGTGTTATTCATACTACTGCTTTTCAGCCATGCTTCGCCTTCAGGGAAGTACCTAGGTTTTATTTTTATATTTCTTTAAGTTCTTATGTCTCCTATCTAGCCTTCACTTTCTTTCTTTTCCTGACGAAGGCCTTGTGGCCGTAATGTAGACTACTTTCTTTGTCTTTTGTCCTCGTAAGGCGAATCACCTTTTTTCGATTTTTTTTCAAACCCATCCATTGCTTTTTTTAAGAGCAGATCGACAAACAGACAGACAAACTAAAATGATTGTTTTACGAGTATGTGATCAACATTGACATTGGTTTTCAGCTGGTGTGTTCGAGCTGAAAGAGAAAGACCAAATATCCTTGGAAGTGTCTGGCAGTGCTCTAACCTTGTTTGATGGAAATGGTACCTATCTAGGACTTGTATTGCTCAGCAACATGAATCAGACAACTTCAGAGAGACACTGACTTGAAGCACCAACACAGATGCCATAACCTGCCTAACTATTTTGACACTAAAGTGATAACTAAGGCAGCAAAAGTGCAATCATTATTCAATACATGCATTTTTAGTATGTAGACTATGTTCTTCATCTTCTTTGATCCTTAACCCCTGACTGACAAAGCTGTCAGTAGCCATCATGCCTTGTTGTGTCTTGTAGGGCAGCAACAACTGTCTCCATTTTGCTCAGCCAGTAGCCAACCTTGGCGCAGTGTCCCAACACTGGTTAACACTTTGCATCTCGATCTCCACAGTTCTCTGCCAAGTTGTCTTTATATCAAATTCAGCTAGGTGTTTGAAGATTATATCAAAGTTGACTAGATGTTTGAAGATTATATCAAAGTTGGCTAGGTGTGTGAAGATCATATCAAAGTTGGCTAGGTGTTTGAAGATTATATCAAAGCTGATTAGGTGTTTGAAGATTATATCAAACCTGATTAGGTGTTTGAAGATTATATCAAAGTTGATTAGGTGTTTGAAGATTATATCAAGTTTGGTGCTTGAAGATTATATCAGTCAGTTTGGTGTTTGAAGGCCATATCAAAGTCATATTGGTGTTTGAAGACTACCCAGTTTTATTTCATGTATAAATGTTATCAAAATGTTTCTAAAATTAAAACATATCTAGAGTAAGGTGCTAAGAAGATTGTCATGATATGTGAATATTATCTAGTTTCACTTGATGTAGGAATAAAATCTAGTTTCACATGAGGTATTATGATTATATAAAATTCAGCTTGGTGTTTGAAGATTATCCATTTTTTTTTTAATGTGTGAAAATTATCAAAATTAAAAAAAAAAAGAAATATATATGTAGAGTAGGTTGTGTGAAGATCATCTTGATTTATGAATATTATTTAGTTTAATTTAATGTATGAATATTATCTAGTTTCATTTGATGTATGAATATTATTTGTATTTCATTTGAGGAACAAAGATTTGATCAAAGCTGGCTTGGTGTTTGAAGATTATCCAGTTTGTTTCATATATGAAGGTTATCAAGTTGTTTATAAAAAAAAAATGGAATGTATGAAAATCAGGTGGTATCAAAATTGCCTTGAGGTATGAATATTGTGTAGTTTCACTCGAGGTGTTTGAAGATTATATACAAGTTGGCTTGGTGTTTGAAGATTACCCAGTTTTGTTTCATGTATGAATGTTATCAAAATGTTTCTAAAATTTACACATATCTAGATTAGATGTTATGAAGATTGTCTTGATGTATGAACATTATCTAATTTCACTTGATGTATGAACATTATCTAGTTTCACTTGATGTATGAACATTATCTAGTTTCACTTGATGTATGAACATTATCTAGTTTCACTTGATGTATGAATATTATCTAGTTTCACTTGATGTATGAACATTATCTAGTTTTACTTTATGTATGAACATTATCTAGTTTCACTTGATGTATGAATATTATCTAGTTTCACTTGATGTATGAATATTATGTAGTATCACTTGAGCTATTAAAATAATACCAAAGTCGACATGGTGTTTGAATATAACCTAGATTTGTTTCATGTAGGAATGTTATCAGACTTTTAAAAAAATTTAAAATATATGTAGATAAGGTTGTGCGAAGATTGTCGTTTGCTTCTTCACCTTTGACCTCCCCAAGGAGCATAGATCTTCAACAAACCTCTGCCAAGTCTTCCTGTCCTGTGCCATCAGCTCAAGATCTTTCCACATCTACATTCCCTTATTATATGTCGCCTTTTCACTTCTCCATGTGTTCTTTAGTCTTCCTTTATCTCTTTAACCCTGGGGGTTCCAGAAAAAGGATCACCTGGTAATGCTATTAATAGGTGTTCTCTCAGTGTGCATCCATTTATCTCCAGTGTCTTCTTCTCATCTGTTGTTTCACTGGCGCTCAACTGATTTTTTGTCATCAGTTCTACATTCATGATCTTGTCATACCACTTCAGTCCTTCAAGATCGTCTTGATGTATGAATATTATCTAGTTTCATCGATGTTTGAAAATTATATCAAAGGCAGCCTGGTGTTGGAAGGTAATCCAGAGGCAGCTTGGTGTTTGAAGGTAATCCAGAGGCAGCTTGGTGTTTGAAGATAATCTAAAGGTAGCCTGGTGTTTGAAGATAATCCAAAGGTAGCCTGATGTTTGAAGATAATCCAAAGATTTTTGAATATTATCCAGTTTGCTTCATGTACAAAGGATATCATGTTTTTATTTTAATTAAAATTGTTTAAATAATAAACGATATGAAGATAGTATTGATTTATAAATATTATCTAGTTTCACTTAGTGTTTGAAGATTATCCATTTTGTTTCATGTATGAAAGTTATCAAGTTTAAACCCAAAAAAATGTAAATGTATGAAGATTAAGTGGAATAAAGAATGCCTTGATCTATGAATATCATCTAGTTTCATTTGATGCATGAAAATTATCTAGAGTATCTTGGAGAATAAAGATACAAGAATGAATTTTGTTCTGTGCTGCTGTAAGTTAATTTTTGTTTTTAATCATACTCTGTATACTTAAATAGACAGGCCCTCAATGTAAGTGCAATCATACAAGGTAAATTCCTAATTTTCATTGCCGTAAGACTTTATAGCTATTTTATTAATTTTTGTTTTTGTTTGTTTATTTGTTTTTGTTTGTTTATTTGTTTTTGTTTGTTTATTTGTTTTGTTAAGAATCCCCATATTACTAATTGTCTAAATGAAGTGTCCTGTAATGAACAATGAAAAAAAAATCCCACCTGTTGTTTGGGAAAATATGGATAGGAGGGCACTGCACCATGGAAGCTAAAGGGAACACCCATTAAAAGAATGTGCATGCCTTGCAATCTTTTCATGATGGTTTTTATTGTGGAAAATATGGAAACGGCACACACTGCCCCATGAAAACTAAATTGAACACTGATTAAAATAGCACACAGACCTCTCAGTTTTTTCATGATGTATTGAACATTGACCGTAAGTCATGGTACGTTTGATTACAAAGATCCAATGAAGTTGACACAGAATAGAAAGGAATCAAATGAGCACAGGAGAATTAGTATCACCATCAGGACATGCAGCAGAAACGAGGACTACATAATTATTTCCCATCATCATTTGAAGGGTTACTTGCTCATATTGTCAATAATTACACATTTAAGAATCTTTTCTATTCATGTTTTCAGATTTTTTCATGCTAAAGGTTATAAAGCCTTTTTCTAGTGTTCTGTACAAGAGTAAATATGTTTTATACCTGTAAATATACCTGTCAAAATAATGATGGGAAAAAAAAATTAAAGCAAATATCTTAACCTTTCAGCATCTGCAGCACATTTAGAAGACTGGAGAACTCATTTTGTTCATTTCTGAATGAAATTATTTTACCCATTATTGTAAAGTTTTGAAAAAAAATTTATATTGGCTTATTTTGTTTTCAAGGGATGTAAATTATCATCTTCTCTCTCAAAGGGGAATAAAAAAATTATGTTGGCTTTTTTTTTCAAGGGATTTAATTTATCCTTTGTCAAAGAAATGCAATAAAATGGAAAAAATAATACCATTACACTATATTGTATATATTTTGAGATTTTACTATATGTTTTCTATTTATTGTTTAAAATATACTTGCAAATTTGGTGAGAAAAAAATGTGTGCTATATTGCGCGGTTTAGTGCAAAGGCCAGAAGCGCATGACATTTCTATAATTTCCAGACTGCATCAAAAAAGCTTGTGTGGGACAGGATGAATTA
The DNA here is from genome assembly GCA_024509875.1 of Oreohelix idahoensis. Taxonomy (NCBI): domain Eukaryota; kingdom Metazoa; phylum Mollusca; class Gastropoda; order Stylommatophora; family Oreohelicidae; genus Oreohelix; species Oreohelix idahoensis. Next base: position 44,598 of record JAMPIV010015682.1, read on the forward strand.
TATAGTATAATAGTTTGAGTGTTACTTTTTTAAATTCTGAAGATAATCAAGAGAATTTATAATTTATATGCATAATTTATCCTGTATCAAATATTCTAAGATAATAATAATTATTCTGTTTGTAATCAAACATTGTTATCACTGTTTTTCTTTTCACCACTGTGAAACTACAAGGCCATCTAAACCCGTCTGGGAAACCACAAGGCCATCCTAACCCTTCTGGGAAACCACAAGGGAAGATGCAAAGACATTTTAAGCCTTTTGTGAAACCCCAAGACCATCTTAAGCCTTCTGTGAAGCCACAGGGCCATCTTAAGCTTTCTCTGAAACTAAAATGCTATCTTAAGCCTTTTGTGAAACCACAAGGCCATCTTAAGCCTTCTGTGAAGCCACAAGGCATAATTTCCTGACATCTGTAATGTTCAGGAGTTTTTTGAAGTCCTGGTAATATTATTCACTTTTTGTTTTAAATGTATAAAAAATGTGTTAAATAGTTTTCTTTTTTCATTTATTTCAACTTTTAAGTGCTATGCCATCGAACATGGGCCATCATTTCTCTTAATAGTTCTCTGATCCCAGTACTTTTTATCAGTTCTATTGTTGACTATTTTCTCTTGCCATAATGTCAAACTATGAGTACTTTCTGCATTTCTGGTACTTCGTATCTTTGTAAATTAAAATTGTGTATATGATATATATGGACATGGAGACACTACATATCTTAGATTATAACCCATCAGAGGTTGAACAGGATCTAATTTTTTGTTTTTTATCAGTTAAAATAAAATTGTCACAATATATTTCAACTTTCTTCTTCTCCTAACATGCCATAAAAACATAGATTTTTTTCTATCTGATGAATGTTAATATGTTTCCATTTCACTCTAGCCTCTCTCTGGACAATCTTATTAGGATCTAAAAAAAAAAAATCTGTCCTTGGTATTTTTTAACAACCTTCTGTAAAGCCATATATCTGGGGTCTCAGTTATAACTGTTGTCTGGGAAGAATAATTTAGCATCTACTTGTTTTAAATTTTTTCACAATTATTAATTTATTGTTAGATGACCTTTCTAAATTTCTAATAATTTATTGTTTGTGATCTCTTACAAAAATTATAATCAGTCTTTAGAAGATATTCACACTATTGTAAGACATTTACCTTTTGTAGGAGCGTTAGAAAAATGTTTTCCTCTTGTGGCATAGTTACCAGGTACCAGGATGGAAACCTGACTCTGCTCTTTAGTTAGGGTAGGCAAAGGCAGCAATCAAGGGCACTAGTCATCCCACTTCATGAAAAAGTTGAACCTAGTATGGTGAAGTCTCTAACCCTTCACTTTCCCTACAGCAGTTTCTGCTATGGGGCTACCATTACCTTTATCCTTTTATAGGCACTCGTGATTAGTTGTTCTTGAGCCTTGGGTTTCCCCTCTCGTTAAATTGTTGTTGTTTATTTCCCTCTTTGTTTATTTCTATCTTTTATAGACAAACTAAATAACATAATTTGTGTTTCCTTTGTTTCTTATGTATTTAATTATGTGTGATAAATCAAAACAATAATATATACCTAACAAGCTTATGTGTGATTAATAAAGCGTATATTCTATGAATAATAATGAATTCATATTGTATTGTTATGTATTTTCTCATTTCATTCATTCATTATTTAACAATGCAATCCCTGTGGAACATATTGTGGTGAACTTCTAAATACAATATCTAATTTAGAATATAACAGTATAGTGCATAAAGTCAAAGATAGGATAAAACTACAAATTTTCGGCGAGAATGGTAATCGTCGCCTACGCCTTCAGCGTATTATTTGATAACGCTTTGGCCGAACCAAAAAGGGTACCCTATTTTTCAAATTCGTCCTTGAGACAAACGTACCACTTTTCCAAGTTCAATGAAGTATTTGCCTAAAATACATTGTGGAAGGGAGGGGACGGATAGATAACCAACGCAAATCACGTCTCACATTGTTTCTAAAAATAAAACCAACTTGCTAGCCTTGCCTTTAGGCGGTTTTCATATTACGATGTAAACGTTAGAAAATGTGGACACTACGGTCAGGAAAACACGCTTAGCTCTTGTTGCGAATGACGTAATTCTCGTGTATTACGAGAGACTCTCGTATTTAGCTTGAAAGTACATGGAAAAAGAATTGAACAGGAGGTAGTTTAAAAATAAACAACTAACATAGAAAAAAAGATAGAATTTTGAACCAAGCCACTTAGCCCCATAAAAATCATATATTCGTGTACCTGAAGACTTGTTGACCAAGAATATGTTGTTAGTTATCTAAATAGTCCATTAAATAATCAAATATTGGTAATAATACATAGAGAATCGGAGATACTGTCAGGTCAAGTCATGTCTGCTTAGATTGGATAGCATATTTTTTGGGGAAAAAATTAGGTGAAAGAAAGGCTAAGATAGTACGATAAAGTGGATTGGATGAAATTTGAAGGAAGCCGAAATATTATTGGCTAACCTAAATATACAAATCTAGTTGGTAATAGTAACACATAGAGGTTTGAGATATTAAAAATAAAAAAATAAAGTTTCATTCAATGAAAGAGATGCTTGGTCTCATTGGCCAAAGCCTTTTACTTTCACGAAATAGTAGGCTGCTCGCTGCCATTTTTTCGAAATATTCTGAGGAACAAGCAGCGATGAGCAGACTTGTGCTTTGTTTTAAATTAACTAACAACAGAAAGCAGTCTGAACAGAGGCAGTGATGAAAGTGTGCCATATTCTATTGCCTAATTCATCGTTACTTGTTTATATTTCCTTGATATGTGGTAAGATTGATTTTATTGACTTTTTAATTAAAAAGGGTTGTGTGAAAAAAAGAAAAGGCCATGTAAAAGATTGTAATTAAATGGTTCCATGGCAGACTTAGGCATAGCCTAGATGTTGATCCATCATATAAGGGACTATCTAAGAAGTTTAAAACTACAGGACTATATATATGATGGTCATACAGGAACATTACTCCTATCTTATTGCATGGAAAAGATTACTGCAGGAATGACAGAGGCGTAGCATCCATTAGGGAAGAGAAAAGAAAACTGGTACAATTTGTTCCATCAAACTAAAGTGGAGAAGCAGAGTTGTCAGAGAGAGCTGACCATGTTCTTTTGTATTGAATGTATGTTTACATGTAAATTAGGAGGAATTAGTTTGATATTAAGACAGAACCATAACTTGCATCGACAGGGGTTCCTGCTGGCACTTGTCTGGTGCTGGTACTCGATGATAGAGAAATTCAGCACGATTTCTAAGAGTCTCTGGCACCTGCTTGTATTAAAGAAGTGCAAGACCAGAGGAGACTGAAGTGTCTGGCCAAACCAACTACAACTGCTGTGATTCCAGGATCCAGATAAGTGCAATATCTGGCCTGGGACAACTTATCACGACTAAAGAAAAATCTCCTGTATAGACAAAAACGTTCCTCCAAAAGACTAACATAAACAATCCTAGTGAAACAAAAGAACATTGGGATGATGATAATCCCCAACCTGCCTTCTAGTACCAGTAGTAAATAGAGTAATTAACATCAACTTGAAAATTTGTAACAATGTACTATGGACATATTGTCTGTTGTATGTAAATATCTTTATATATATTTGTAAATATATCTATCCATCTAAATTGATTCTCATTGAACTGTAGTCCTGACCAAAACCACTTTAGGATCAGGACCAATAAAGTTTAACAAAAGAAATTTTAAATATAAAATTTAACAGCTGGAGTTAGTTGAGTTTATCATAGTAATTAGTATATGTTTGTATATGTTTTGTATTGAGATTCTTGAACAACCCTCTTACAATACCCTAGACACTTTATGTAGCTTTCAGTCATGCTAGTCAATAAAGAATATAACTTAGAGTGAGATCGTAGGGTGGTAACAAGAAAGGTACTCTGTAACACAGTTGTCCATTGTTTACCTCAGAGACCTTCACAGTTGATCTCACTTAAGTACAACTATACGCACACCATTCTTCTTAACATCAAAACCCACCACATATATTGGGGTCTCTAAGTCCGAGATTTGAATTTGGCATATATAGATGAATGTTTGAAATAGGAATCTCATACAGCATATATTAACTAACTCCAGGAATAAAAATTAGCAGTAGTATATAAATTCAAGATTGTATTACTAGTGTTAGTAGAGGTTAGGAACACCCCCTAAGAAGATAAAAATAATTAAGAGGAGATTTACAGTGATGGGTTGTCACAGCCAGTAGTAATTAGTTAATTATAGTTGGTATTTATTTTAGTTAAGTTTAAGATTGTCTTAGAACCTTATTAGACCTGCTTGAGTTAGAATGGCTGAATTGGCGAAGTTCAGATCTGCCGCTGTGCAGACTGCTAAAGAAATGGACATGGATGGACCAGAGCTGGTCCAGTATGTAACTTCAGAATGTGACAAATTTATTGAACGAGATAGGGAAGACAGGAAGTTAGAAGCAGAAAGAAGGTTAGAGGCTGACAAAGAACTTAAGAGGCTGCAGATTGAGGCTGACAAGGAGGCTAGGGCATTGGAGTCAGATAGGGAGGCAGAGATTAAAAGGCTCCAATTAGAAGAGAAAAAGGCTGAAAGAGAAGCAGAAGAAAAGAGATTAGCTGCAGAAAGAGAAGAAAAGAGACAGGCTGCTGAAAGGGAAGCAGAGGAAAAGAGATTAGCTGCAGAAAGAGAAGAGAAGAGACAAGCTGCAGAGAGGGAAGCAGAAAAGGAGGAGAAGAGGTTACAAAGGGAGCATGAGCTACGACTAAGAGAGTTGGAATTTCAAGGCCATGCTCCTGAAAATGGTGCCAGCCCCTTTGCCTCAGATGCCACTGCTAGTCAGGGAGCCTCAACCTCAGCTATGGGTTTTCATGTAGACCATTTTGTTGAGAAAGATGATGACATAGAAGGGTATTTAAGTAGATTTGAGCTTTTGGCTGCTACATATGGGTTAGAGAGAGAGAGGTGGAGCCTCAAGTTATCTCAGGGTCTTAGGGGAACGGCTTATGAAGTTTTTGCCAAGATGAGCAGAGATGACCAAGACAATTATGACATGTTAAAGCAGGCTCTTTTGTTAAGATATGAAAAAAATGGAGAATTTTATAGAAAAAAATTTAAGAATGCCAAACTACTGTCGGGTGAGACCTATCACCAGTTCTCTGCACGGTTAGAGACCTACTTGGAGAAATGGACTGCTCTGGGGAAAACCCAAGATCTTAAGGAAATGATCCTTATTGAGCAGCTAAGAGAGTCCATGGCTCCAGACCTGAGAAAGTTTCTCATGGAACAAGGTGCAGAGAGGCTGGGTGAGTTACTCAATGTCGCTGAGAGGTATCAGGCAGCCCAAGCAGAGGTAGTTGGTAATAAAAAGAAACAGGTAGACAATTTTAAGGCACCACAAAACATTAATAGGCTTGACCATAGAGAACAGAACAAAGGTAAGCACCAGTTTGATAGGCCACGCAATGAATATAAAAATAAAGCCCCACAATTCAATGAAAGGAAATATGATGAAAGAAAATCTTTTAACCAAGGAAAGAGGTGGTGTAAAAATTGTCGGATGGAAAACCATAACACCGAAAATTGTAGAAGGAAAGCTCCTAATTTCGCTGCAATGAAAATGGGGAGAAAGGGAGTAAAGGTCAACCCTACTGAACAACAGGAACCATACCACCCCCCAGTGTGTGAAGATGTAACATGCAATGGAGTCACTATAGGGTGTTTGTATGATACTGGATTAGATTATGATTCAGTTGTGAGTTCTCACCTGGTGCAGGCAGATCAATACACCACAGAAACAGTGGAGATTCAAGCTGCAACCAAGGACGTAGCGACCATGACACTTCCCATCGCCAGGATAAATGTGAAAACGCGATATGTGGAAGGAATCATCAAAGCAGCAGTGATAAATGAACCAATCTACCCTCTGATATTGGAGTGTAGATATGTCTTCTTGGGGAATCCCAAGAGACCTGTGATCATGGCAACAGTGCAGACCAGATCACAGTCTAAAAAGGAGGAGGATAATCCCATAAATACCCATCCAGATGAGATGAGGAAGGCACAGGCGGAGGATAAGACCCTCAAGCCTTGTTTTAAGAAATTGCCCAAATGTCATACACCTCCAGGCAAGGGAGACTTCTATATGAAGAACAAATTGATTTATAGGAAGGCTGGAACTGGATCCAATGGTCATGGACAGCTGGTCCTTCCCATTTCATATAGGACTAAAGTGTTGGAACTAGGGCATGCGATTCCCTTCAGTGGTCATATGGGGATCAGCGCAACAGGACAGCGTATAGCTTGTCATTATTTCTGGCCAGGGATAACTGAAGACATAAAGAGATATGTAAAATCCTGTCCAGAATGCCAACGGGTAGCTCCAAAACATTGGTCTGCTCCAGCAACTTTAGAGGAAATGCCCATAGTGGGAACACCCTTTGAAAGAGTTGCAGTGGACATTGTGGGACCTCTCGGACCAAGAGGAGGAACAGTTACATTCTGACTCTGGTGGACACTTGTTCTATGTGGGGAGAGGCGGTAGCCCTGTCATCAATCGATTCGAAACATGTGGCAGAGGCATTACTCACAATCTTCACCAGGTTAGGCTTTCCCAACCAAATCTTGACTGATAATGGCTCTCAGTTCAAGGGGAAACTAACGGAAGAAGTTTTCAGGATCTTTCAAGCCAAACACTTTCATTGTAGCCCGTACCATCCCCAAGGAAATGGCCAAGTGGAAAGATTTAACGGGACACTCATGTCGATCCTGAGAAAGTTGGCACATGAAAAACCAGATACATGGAACCAATACCTTCCCGCAGCCCTGTTTGCCTATCGGGAGGTACCCAATAGTTCAACCGGTATGGCCCCAGCAACCTTGTTATTTGGAAGGCCAATAAAAGGTCCATTGGAAGCCTTGTTAAGGACACGGACCGATGAAAAGGCAGAAGAAAATATTACCTCATCATATCAATATGTGAACGAGCTGACCACTCGTCTTAAAACTGGCTGGAAACTTGTCAATGAAAATTTGAGACAAGCCAGGAAAAAGCATGCTGCCTATTACAATAAGAAAGCGAAGGACAGAGAATTAGCTGTGGGAGAGAAGGTGCTTCTTCTACTGCCCGGCAGCCAGAATAAATTGCAAATTGGATGGCAAGGTCCATATACAGTTCTAGAGAAGGTGTCTAGAACAAATTATAAGATAGATAAGAAGGGGAAAGAGAAAATCTATCATGTGAATCTCCTGAAAAAATATCTGGATAGAGAAAACCAGGAGGAGACACACCTACTGACCTTGTCTGTTGCAATGGAAATGAAAAAGGAACCACTCACCTCTCATGAATATCCTTTACATCCCTGTGAGACCGCTGCACAGGTAAAAATCAGTACGCACTTAACGAAAAATCAGAGGGAGAGGGTTCAACAGGTTCTGAATGATCATACAGATGTGTTAACGGACCGACCGGGGCATACAAATTTATTAGAGTATGATATGAAACTCATAGACCCAACACCAATCTGTATGAGAGCCTATTCGATTCCGTTCGCTAAGGAAAAAGCTTTGAAGGAGGAGATAGATTATCTGTTGAGAGAAGGAATTATCTCGCACAGTGAATCTCCTTACAGCTCCAGTGTGGTTCTGTTAAGAAAACCCTCTGGAGAACACAGACTGTGTATAGATTACAGGAAACTGAATGCTGTCACAGAAGGTCAGGTGGATGCATTACCTGATACAAATCAGCTGTTTGCCAGGCTGAATAAAGCTAAATATTTCTCTAAAGTGGATCTGAGCAAAGGCTACTATCAGATTCCAGTAAAGCAGGAGGTTAGACCTTATTTAGCCTTTAGCACCTCGGAAGGACATTATTAATTTAACATGTTGCCATTCGGGCTGAAAAATGCACCGAGTGTGTTTTCGAGGATGATGAGAAAATTACTGGATCCCCTGAATAATCCATGCATCACCAACTTCATGGATGATATTCTCATAGCGACTGAAACATTTGAGGAACACATTAACTCTCTGGATATGTTGTTTAATCGACTTAGAGAGACTAATTTGACAGCTAGACCGACGAAATGCTGTGTTGAATGTAAAGAGCTGGAATTCTTGGGACACACAGTACATCAGGGAAACATGACCCCTGACCCCAAGAACCTGGAGAAGTTGAAAAGAGCACCAAGACCAAAGACAAAGAAAGATGTGCGATCTTTTGTCTCATTATGTGGTTTCTACCAAAAGTACATTAAAAACTTTAACTCCATATGTGCTCCACTGACTGATTTAACGCGCAGAGGAAATCCTGATAGAATTACTTGGTCAGCGCAGTGTGAATTAGCCTACCAAGAGTCGAAGGAAAAGCTCACAAGCAGGCCTATTTTGAAATTACCTGACTTGAGTCAAGAATTCATTGTGAGAACGGATGCTAGTAATATAGGCTTGGGTGCAGCTCTATTACAAAGGTCAAATTCACTTGATGGGGAATTAACCCCAGTTGCTTATGCTAGCCGTAAGTTGAACTCAGCAGAACAAAAATATTCAACAAGTGAAAAAGAATGTTTAGCTGTCATATGGGCTATAAAAAAGTTCCAGATTTATCTCTATGGTAAATCATTTAAGATCCAAACAGATCATAAACTACTCGTGTGTCTGTCACAAGCAAGGCATGAAAATGCTAGATTATTACGTTGGTCGTTGCTCCTACAGCCATACCAGTTTACCATAGAATATATTCCAGGCAAAACCAATGTAGGTGCAGATTTTTTAAGCAGACATCCGTATGACGAACATCAGAGTAGTCACCAGGCATAGGTAGTAAATTTATCTCTGTGTATTTAGAAGTAGGAACTGACATATGATAGTCTGTTCTAAGTGGGGAGATATGTGGTGAACTTCTAAATACAATATCTAATTTAGAATATAACACTATAGTGCATAAAGTCAAAGATAGGATAGTACTACAAATTTTCGGCGAGAATGGTAATCGTCGCCTACGCCTTCAGCGTATTATTTGATAACGCTTTGGCCTTCAAAAAGGGTACCCGTTTTTCAAATTCGTCCTTGGCCGAACCAAAAAGGGAAAAACGTCCTTGAGAAAAACCACTTTTCCAAGTTCAATGAAGTATTTGCCTAAAATACATTGTGGAAGGGAGGGGACGGATAGATAACCAACGCAAATCACGTCTCACATTGTTTCTAAAAATAAAACCAACTTGCTAACCTTGCCTTTAGGCGGTTTTCATATTACGATGTACACGTTAGAAAATTTGGACACTACGGTCAGGAAAACACGCTTAGCTCTTGTTGCGAATGACGTAATTCTCGTGTATTACGAGAGACTCTCGTATTTAGCTTGAAAGTACATGGAAAAAGAATTGAACAGGAGGTAGTTTAAAAATAAACAACTAACATAGAAAAAAAAAGATAGAATTTTGAACCAAGCCACTTAGCCCCATAAAAATCATATATTCGTGTACCTGAAGACTTGTTGACCAAGAATATGTTGTTAGTTATCTAAATAGTCCATTAAATAATCAAATATTGGTAATAATACATAGAGAATCGGAGATACTGTCAGGTCAAGTCATGTCTGCTTAGATTGGATAGCATATTTTTTGGGGAAAAAAATTAGGTGAAAGAAAGGCTAAGATAGTACGATGAAGTGGATTGGATGAAATTTGAAGGAAGCCGAAATATTATTGGCTAACCTAAATATACAAATCTAGTTGGTAATAGTAACACATAGAGGTTTGAGATATTTTTTTAAAAATAAAGTCTCATTCAAGAAAAGAGATGCTTGGTCTCATTGGCCAAAGCCTTTTACTTTCACGAAATAGTAGGCTGCTCGCTGCCATTTTTTCGAAATATTCTGAGGAACAAGCAGCGATGAGCAGACTTGTGCTTTGTTTTAAATTAACTAACAACAGAAAGCAGTCTGAACAGAGGCAGTGATGAAAGTGTGCCATATTCTATTGCCTAATTCATCGTTACTTGTTTATATTTCCTTGATATGTGGTAAGATTGATTTTATTGACTTTTTAATTAAAAAGGGTTGTGTGAAAAAAAGAAAAGGCCATGTAAAAGATTGTAATTAAATGGTTCCATGGCAGACTTAGGCATAGCCTAGATGTTGATCCATCATATAAGGGACTATCTAAGAAGTTTAAAACTACAGGACTATATATATGATGGTCATACAGGAACATTACTCCTATCTTATTGCATGGAAAAGATTACTGCAGGAATGACAGAGGCGTAGCATCCATTAGGGAAGAGAAAAGAAAACTGGTACAATTTGTTCCATCAAACTAAAGTGGAGAAGCAGAGTTGTCAGAGAGAGCTGACCATGTTCTTTTGTATTGAATGTATGTTTACATGTAAATTAGGAGGAATTAGTTTGATATTAAGACAGAACCATAACTTGCATCGACAGGGGTTCCTGCTGGCACTTGTCTGGTGCTGGTACTCGATGATAGAGAAATTCAGCACGATTTCTAAGAGTCTCTGGCACCTGCTTGTATTAAAGAAGTGCAAGACCAGAGGAGACTGAAGTGTCTGGCCAAACCAACTACAACTGCTGTGATTCCAGGATCCAGATAAGTGCAATATCTGGCCTGGGACAACTTATCACGACTAAAGAAAAATCTCCTGTATAGACAAAAACGTTCCTCCAAAAGACTAACATAAACAATCCTAGTGAAACAAAAGAACATTGGGATGATGATAATCCCCAACCTGCCTTCTAGTACCAGTAGTAAATAGAGTAATTAACATCAACTTGAAAATTTGTAACAATGTACTATGGACATATTGTCTGTTGTATGTAAATATCTTTATATATATTTGTAAATATATCTATCCATCTAAATTGATTCTCATTGAACTGTAGTCCTGACCAAAACCACTTTAGGATCAGGACCAATAAAGTTTAACAAAAGAAATTTTAAATATAAAATTTAACAGCTGGAGTTAGTTGAGTTTATCATAGTAATTAGTATATGTTTGTATATGTTTTGTATTGAGATTCTTGAACAGCCCTCTTACAATACCCTAGACACTTTATGTAGCTTTCAGTCACGCTAGTCAATAAAGAATATAACTTAGAGTGAGATCGTAGGGTGGTAACAAGAAAGGTACTCTGTAACACAGTTGTCCATTGTTTACCTCAGAGACCTTCACAGTTGATCTCACTTAAGTACAACTATACGCACACCATTCTTCTTAACATCAAAACCCACCACACATATGACCTCAGCTAATTCATGACAAACCTTCCTGTCCTGTGCCATCCAATCATGATCTTTCCGTGTCTTCTTTATCCATTTCTTGATTGCCTCCAGTTTCATTCTCCTAGTGTCTTCATGCATACTCACTATTTCCCCTATGTTGGGGATTCCAGAAAAAGGACTATCATATTATGCTATCATCTTGTTTCCTCACTGTGTGCCCGATCAAACCCCAGCACCTCTTGTTCCACGGATATTTGTCTCGTTCTTTCTGTCAGTTGCCCATTGGTGACTGGTCATACCATTTTAATCCTTCCATTCTGTGCAAGCACCCATTTATGAAAGTCTGTAACTTCTTAAGTAAATTTTTCTCCAGTGTTGTGAAGTCTCTATTTGTGACAAGTGAACTTCATCAAACAACTCTTTTGCATTCTTGGGGATGGTTCTCTTTCATCCCCCGAGTTCAGAAATGATCTGGACGAAGCAAACATTAAGAAATTGGCAATGAGAGGGAGTAACAGTGAGAGAGTTGCTGGAAGAGAGCTTCAGGAGGTTTACATGCAGAATCATAGCCGTTATCAATGGCATACTAAGTGGGGTGCGAGGGGGCAGTCCGCCCCAGGTGACAGCCAGGAAAGGGGTGCCATCGGAGACTATTAATATAGTAATAAATAATAATAATAATAAATTCTTTAAGCGCCAAACACGGCGCATAAGGCAGAAACCAGTGCTCTCCAGGTTGTTCGTTGTGACGCCACTCCTCTTAGCTCTTGCACATTATTTAGGCCCAACGTTCTTCCTTCTCTTATTATTGTTCTTCTGAGTGTTTCTTTTGGTCTTCCTTTTTTCCGCTTACCCTCAGGAACCCAAGTGAGCGCCTGTAGTGGTATTCTGTTGTTTTGCATTCGTAGGACATGACCGATATATGACCATCGTCTTTTCCTTATATAGTCGGAGACATATTTCTGCCTAGAGTCTTCTCTTATTTGTCGATTAGTCTTGAATTCTTTCCAACTGATGTTCATGAGTTTTCTAAGACATTTGTTCTCGAATGTATTTAGCTTGTTCTCCAATGATTTTGTTATTTTCCAACTCTCACAGCCGTATGTTAACACTGAGATAACATTTGAATTAAACAGACGAAGCTTGGTATGTATATTCAATGATCATAATTTCCAAATGTTAGATAATCTATTGAAGGCGCTAGCTGCCAAAGCAATTCTAGTATGGATTTCTCTTGTTGTGTCACCATCCTGAGTCATTTTACTGCCTAAATAATTGAAACTTTCAACTTTCTGTAGTTTTTTCCCCGTTCAAGATGATATCAAAGGTCTCGTTAGAAAAGTTCATAGCTTTAGTTTTAGAGGCATTTATTTGGAGACCAATTTTAACCGAGAGATGACACAAATTATTTATTGCTTCTTGGGATTGTCTTGGTGTTGAACTTAAGAATGCTACATCATCTGCGAAATCCAGGTCCCCCAGGAATTTTCCATTTGTCCATTTTATACCCAATTGTTCATTGTGGGTATAGTTTCTCATAACCCAATCAATAGCTATTCCAAAAAGTAGTGGTGACATAATACAGCCTTGTTTCACCCCTGTTTCTACTGTAAACCATTCTGTATTCCCTTTATTTGTTCTAACACAACATCTTGCATTGTCATATAGCGCTTTGATTATATTCACATATTTTGTTGGAAAACCATAGATTGTAAGTATCTTCCACAATGATGGGCGGTGTAGACTATCAAAGGCTTTTTGAAAATCGACGAAGGTGATAATAAGTGGCGATTGCCTTTCCACTGATTCTTCTATAATTGTTCTTAGTGTGAATATTTGATCAATAATCGTTTCGGCCTGAAACCCGCTTGTTCTTCTCTGATCTTTTCGTCAGCATGCAATTTAAGTCTTTCTAACATCATGCAACATAATAATTTTCCAGGTACTGATAATAGAGATATACCACGCCAGTTATTACAGTCTGATATAGTACTTACAGTTAAAATGCTACTTACTATTGTTTCTTTACTGGGGGAGGGGGTGTCAAAGGTAAGATCCGCCCCGAATGTCAAGTAATTTAGGGACGCCTCTGGCTATTGTAGTATATCAACGGAGACTTGTTACAGGTCACTATTAAAACTCTTTAAGTCCCAAGCAAAAAGCAGGGTTTGGCCCAAACAAAAACGGCCACCACAGTGCTTTTTTATTGTTGTTGTTGTTTGGAAAAAAGATACTTTTTAATGTTCATATGCATAAATACGAGTTATTTAAAATGAAAGTACTTCCTGTTGGATATGACGTTTTGGGTTGTTAACATTGGAACAAAGCTCTAGACGAGCAAAAAATCCGAAGCCACTTAAATGGCTCCTGGGCCAAATAGGTCTAAACCCTGAGCCACTATAGTGGCTCTTGGGGCTTAAAGAGTTAAATTAAAGCATGAACAAAGGTTGCTTTAGTAAAGGTTCTGGTGCGGATGGATCCCACTATCCCCTAAAATCGAGCTGCCACTGTTTATAGATATCCACCACTGTTTATAGATATCCACCACTGTTTATAGATATCCATCATACGCCAATATTAAACCTTCGAATTCTCTCATCCCTCTGTCGCATATACGAGGGGCGTTCAGAAAGTAATGCACCACATCGTTTTTCTCAGGAGCTGTTTATTCAAAAAGCATGAAATTTATAGACAATATACATGGATATGTCATGTAAACATCGGTATTATTCAACATAATCCCCATCAACTTGTACGGCTTTATGCCAGCGCAAAACAAGTGCATGTATTCCTAGCCCGTACCAGATTTTGTCTTGATCATGTAGCCATTTCTTCGCTGCATGAATCACTCCTTCATCATCTTCAAACCTTGTTCCACGGAGTGCATCTTTAAGAGGACCAAATAGATGAAAATCAGAGAGTGCCAAATCGGGACTATAGGGTGGATGGGGTAGTACAGTCCAACCCAATTTGGTGATTGCTTCCCGTGTTGCCAGACTTGTGTGAGGTCGCGCATTGTCGTGAAGGAGAAAGGTCTGCTGGATTCTTGTGCGGCCGAACTCTGCGAAAACGTTGATTGAGTTTTTTCAATGTCTTAATGTAAGCTTGCGAATTGATTGTCTCTCCTCTTGGCATAACGTCCACAAGAATCACACCTTCAATGTCCCAAAAGACAGTGATCATGACCTTTCCAGCTGAAGGAATTGTCTTGAATTTCTTTCTTCGTGGTGATTGCGGATGATACCACTCCATTGACTGTCTTTTTGTCTCAGGTTCAAAATGATGTGCCCAGGTTTCGTCACCTGTAACGATCTTAGCCAAAACGTTCTCTCCATCAGCATTGAAACGCTCCAACAATTCAGAAGAAATTGCTTTCCTTTGCAATCGGTGGTCATTTGTGAGACTTCGAGGAACTCATCTTGCGCAAACCTTAGAAAATCCGAGAGTTTTTATAACTGCATTTGCACTGCCAATGCTGACTGACAGCTGTAAGGCCAATTGTTGAGTAGTGATTCGCCTATCAGTAAGAATAATGCCCACAGCACATTTCAACATGTCTGCGTTGGTGGCTGTGGCAGGACGTCCACAGCGCGGCCGATCAAGCAGCTCCGTATCTCCACTTCCTGATTCTTTGATTCTCTGAACCCAGCGACTGACTGTACTCCTGTCGACTGCAAAACTTCCATACACATTACACAGACGCTTGTGAATGTTCACAACAGTTTCCTTCTCTGCAACGAGAAATTCTATCACAATTCGCTGCTTATAACGCAAGTTGCTAACACGCTCCATTTCAACGGTTTAGGGCAGCCGTATTATTTGGCCGGTTGCGGTGCAATTTGGTGCACACAATTAGCACATGCCATGTTTGAAGTGTGCAAAATTGCATGCTTCTATCTTCATTATTAGCTGAGAAAAACGATGTGGTGCATTACTTTCTGAACGCCCCTCGTATAATAACATTTTTACCCACCAAAGTTGCTATCTTTTTCATGGATGGGTGTGAAAAAAAAAATCGAAAAAAGGTGATTCGTCTTACGTGGACAAAAGAATAAGAAAATAGCCAACGTTACGGCCACAAGGCCTTCATCAGGGAAAGGAAAGAAAGTGAAGGTTAGATAGGACACATAAGAACCTAAAAAAAATATAAAAATTAAAACTAGGTACTTCCCTGAAGGCGATAAAGTCCTAACGCTTATAGGCGCGTGCCAGGAAAAGGAAATGGCGCTTTTTTGGTGTGGGAACTAAATTAAGTGCCCGTTAATACGCCCAAGCAATTTTTCCCCTCGTCGCAAAAAAAAAAAAAAAAACCACACACGCACACGGAAAAGAGAACTGGATACAGAGGGTGAAAATGATGAAGAAACATGGAAAGAAGAGTGGATGGCACGGAACAAGAGGATTTGGCGTGTGTTTATTGAAGGCCTATGCTCCTTGGGGAGCTAAAGTATATTGATTGACTTCATGGCGCCGGCTGTTCTGATCTATTTATAATTTAAGAAATATTCCTGCCTCTGGTGGATTTCAGTGACAAAATTTCTGGAATTTTCCCCCATTTTATATTATGTAGTTCGGGTAAGTAGAAAAAAGTAGGCCTATCCCCTCCATATATTTATATATATATTTTACCAGTGCAGCCTCATTGCTCATCATAGATGAAGCTTCTACGATTTCACACCCCGCTGTTAAACCTTTCTGTTTCG
The DNA here is from genome assembly GCA_024509875.1 of Oreohelix idahoensis. Lineage (NCBI taxonomy): Eukaryota > Metazoa > Mollusca > Gastropoda > Stylommatophora > Oreohelicidae > Oreohelix > Oreohelix idahoensis. The sequence continues at coordinate 60,549 of JAMPIV010015682.1, forward strand.
TTAAGTCCTGTGTGCAGTACTGCTGTAACCTGTCATAAATACGACCTCGTCTTGTATCAAAAAGAGTCAGTCAGTGGGTAGCGAAACAGTGACTGAGTCAGCAATGATAGTGGTTTCCAAGAAATCTACCTTCCTGAATGTTCTTTTGTGCAGTAAAGGTAAAAGGTAAAGGATCCCGTTACACGTCTGTTACGCACAGATATTTTTTCTAAAGACATTGTATAATCATTTTTCTAAAGACATTGTATAATCATTTTTCTAAAGACATTGTATAATTAGCTGGTCTGAATTGTACACTTTAATTTTTTTTCGGTCAAAGCTAGATAACCCTTGTTTGACTGAAATTACCATTTTTCAATGATGGTTACCTTCTCTTGTGACGGGACACGTCGGTCCATATTTTTTAACGATGTGTGACCATTCTCCTTATATGGTAGTATCGGTCAACTGTTTCTTGGTATGATTGAAACTAGTGTTGAGGTCTTTATTTCTGTCCATATAAGGCGCGATTTTATTACAAATCTTGATCTGGAATGTTCCTTACATCGTCTCGTTTGATTCTTGCTCAGTTGTATGCGTTCTGCGCATGTCCGGACGTTAGGTGTGTCTGGGAAGCTTTCTTGGCTGAGAGTCGATGAAAGTTGTGAAGCAGTTAAGATGCTTTTGCGTCTCTGTGATTTTGATAGGGAATTAGGAGCCTTGATTGTGAGTTAGTTTAGCTTACAAGGTCCTTCCCTTGATTATTCAAACGCCTGGAGGCGTGTATTTTTGTGGTGTTGATTTCGAAACAAGGTAATACCTCATTTACGTATCAAAATCTGTAATCTAACTTTATGTTTGACAATGGTCGATTTCTGCTCACTTACGCATTACAGAAATAGAGGTCCTTCTACTAGAAGTCACGCCCCAGGTATCTTCATACTTGAGATTTATATGTACACGGGTCATACCTAGCCCGAAGGACAGTTCTATGTTCTACGAACGTCGCTGTGTCAGCGATTGCACCTACGTTGAGGTTATACTTAGGAATGTCTGTAAAGGTCAGCTTAACCTACACTCCTGGAACACCATCCTCGTGCGACTTATGATTAGACTCATTTAGCACATCTGAACAGTGAGAGGAGTATTTGATGCACTTTTGTAATATTGGAGCCAACAGTATAATCCCTTGGCGCCATATCATTATTTGAGTATATGCCAAATGCATTGATGAACATAACTTATGCTAATTTTCGTGAACTGTAATGTGAAATTGATGTACCGTTAACTGTCCTGTGGAGTCAGATAATAAACATTGGAAACGTCAACAGCAGTTGCACTTTATATGACTTTTCCCATGTCATGCTCATATGTTATGAACTTATGAACGACATCATCCACACTCACAGCAACCAACAACAGACCAGACACCTCACACTGCAACCTATCACATCCCTGGTGGCCTGATCATTCTGGTGTCTGTAGGGGTGGTACTCTACTGGGCTGCTGTCTATCATTGTAGTGGCCAGTAGTCAACTTTAAATCCACCCTTATCAACGCCCATTGAGGCATATTGGGAATATGGTGTTAGGCCCATATTTTCTTGACCGTCGGCACACTAGGGGTCATGTGGTCAGCATCACGCCGGCCGCCTTAACCTTCCCAGAGTTGCTCTGGTACCCATTTGGGGCTGGGTCGACCCAGGATCCGTTTGTGGCCTAAAAAAAATCCCACCTCATCTGGGGATCGAACCATAGACCACTGAGCTAGGAAGCCGGTGCACTAACCACTATACTACCGCGGCTCCCCTTTTGTGCAGTAGCTACATAATTACTAGTGTCACACGTAACTGGTATTTTAAAAAGAAATATGTTGTTACTAACGGTAAAAATATTAATTTGCATAATAAACGTGCCTTTTTGTGGGATTTCTGATCTGGAGAAGTCTTCTAAGAACAAATCGTTTAAAATATGAAATACACATTAGCATAAAATTATAATATGAAATTAAATTGAATGTTAAAAATAAGACTATATCAATTTAAAAGGTAAATACAGTCCCACAACAGATACTGCCGTATGGGAGTGAAGTGTTAGAGACTTCACTATACTAGGTCCAGCATCGAGAGGTGGGGGTGACTAGTTCCCTACATCGCTGCCTTTTTTTTCTTCCTTAACTCATCAGCAAAGTCAAGTACCCATTTACAGCTGGGTAGACTGGAGCGTGTCGATAGCGTAATTCGAACTCTGCACCCTTACCGCGAGAGACCAGCGCTTTAAACCATTCTGTCAATCTGATGTTTAATAGAAATTAGCAACATTATAATAAGACCGCAGAAGCGCAGAAGTACCAAAAGCCTTCTTATCCTGTGCCATCCACTGAAAGCCTGTCTATGTCTTCGTTTATCCTTTTTAAGGTTCTCTTCAGTTCACTGCTCCATATATTGTTCTGTCTTCCTTTATTTCCCTTACCTTGGGGGTTCCAAAACAAGGATTGCCTTGCAAGACTATCAACACATAAGAAATAACCGTACAGGAAGAAACAATAAGTACAGTGTTTCGTGTAGTTCCGTAGATAAAGAAAGAATAGCACTACAACAGTCTCAGGCATGTCGTACAAGGCGACTAATATAAGGTTGTGCGGGAGCCGCGCTGGTGTAGTGGTTACCAAACTGCGCTGGCGACCGGGTGACCCAGGATCAAACCCCGGCGAGGACATTTGAAGATTTTTCGTTGACCGGGATTTGGACTGGATTAACTCGAGATCTGGCAAGCACATTTGAAGGAGTGTCGTCGACAAGGGACTGGCGGCTTCTGAGCCGACCCAGCTCTAATGGGTACGCTCCGAAATCGGCGAGTATCTGCCTGAATGGCGAGGGACACCTGTCTCTGTGCAAGAAAAAAAAGGGATACTCACGTAAAAATCAGTCTCAGGTTAGACATACTAACCTGAGATTTCGCATCGAGTAATAGCGGGCGTACGCAAAAAAAAATTTTGTGCATGAGGCTGGCAATCACATCGCGTAAAACCAGTTGCCACAGAAGCCACTGCTGCAAAGACGTTGAATGCTTGGTGAAGGCTTCCTGCAAGAGGAACAACTACAGTGGTGGCGCCATGTTCCATAAGGAGCAACAAGGAAATATGAATGATGATGAATGAATTCCCTTCTCCGTGTATTTGTCTGTCTCCCTTTATTTAACTTTATTTGCGTTACCTTGGGGATGCCAGGACAAGAACTGCCTTGCCAAGCTATCAAAAAATTAGAAATAGCCATACAGGAAGAACAAATCAGTACAATCGAAACCATTTAATACATGGGCACTGGATCAACGGCTAAACTGGAGTAAACAAAAAAACAAACTGGAGTAAACAAACTGGTGGAAACTTGCAGAGGACTAGCTAACACACTAAGATTTTTTCATAAAGGATACGGCGAGGCGCAAGTATACTGAGATAATGCATGTGTTCTATTAAACTGTCACTAGAGTAAAAATATTATGTCAGCAAATAATATAGCTGCAGGCAAATTGAACGAGATTACATTGGACAGGGTACAACGTTAAGCTAAATTCATAAAATCAGGGGCTCCCAGACCAATATTTGTATTGTAATTGGTGTTCAGATTCGACATCACTGCACTTCAGGCAAACCCGTAGGTGTTCAATCTCCCTCAGCAAATGTCAAAGGGTATAAATGTTAATTGTTCCTGTGGCGCGCTGGTTGTATACACGCCGGATGCATTATCTTATACGTCCATCCTCGCTAGTTTTACGTCTGATGCCAAATTCTAGCAGTCTTAGCCTTGCTGATTCATCTGCTGCAGTGTCGTTTTCTAACAGGCGATCGTTAATTGTCCTTAGTATCTCTCCCTTATCCATATCCAGTGTCCCCACTATGAGTGTTTTCGAAACGTATAAACATATAAGGAGGGGAATGCTTCTGTGGCAACTGGTTTTACGCGATGTGATTGCCAGCCTCATGCACATTTTTTTTTTTTTGCGTACGCCCGCTATTACTCGAGGTGAAATCTCAGGTTAGTATGTCTAACCTGAGACTGATTTTTACGTGAGTATCCCTTTTTTTTCCTTGTACAGAGACAGGTGTCCCTCGCCATTCAGGCAGATACTCGCCGATTTCGGAGCGTACCCATTAGAGCTGGGTCGGCTCAGAAGCCGCCAGTCCCTTGTCGACGACACTCCTTCAAATGTGCTTGCCAGGGCTCGAGTTAATCCAGTCCAAATCCCAGTCATTCAGTAATGCTTAGCTGGCAGAGTGGATAGTGACGATTCGCTCCCGTGGCTAGGCGGTGGGTGCCGTTCGGAAGGTCCTGGTTCGCTCCCGGTAAGCCTATCACTTCTGTTGTTTTTCTGTTGTCTGGTCTTCTACTTCTTTATTTTTCCACTGAGTGCCTGATCATACCTTTGTGTGTTGTTTGTTTATTTATTGTTTTCGAGACTAGTCTGTCAGCTCTTTTCATTGCCGCGTACCCCAGCATGACCAGGACGGTAGATCCACCCCCAGTTCATGAAGACCGGAGGCTTCTAGGAATGTTGTCCATTCATGCCGGTGTCATCCATTATGGACCTTCCGGAGTATTGACTGAGAGTCTGATAC
>JAMPIV010015685.1:0-29839 GCA_024509875.1 Oreohelix idahoensis
TCGAAGATCCTGTTAAATGGACAGCAAACAGTAGACCAGAGGTCGAAGATCCTGCTAACTGGACAGCAAACAATAGCCCAGATTTCAAAGATCCTGCATACTGGACAGCAAATTGTACACAGGTTGAAGATCGTGCTAATTGGAATGCAAACTGTAGACCAGAAGTGAAAGATCCTGCTAAGTAGACAGCAAACAGTAGCATAGAGGGCAGAGATCCTGCTAACTGGACAGCAAACTGTAGATCAGATGTGGAAGATCCTGCTAAGTGAACAGCAAACAGCACAGAGGTGGAAGATCCTGCTAACTGTACAGTAAACTGTAAGATCAGATGTGGAAGATCCTGCTAAGTGAACAGCAAACAGCACAGAGGTGGAAGATCCTGCTAATTGGAATGCAAACTGTAGAACAGAAGTGGAATATCTTGCTAACTGGACAGTAAAAAGTAGATCAGAGGTGGAAGATCCTGCTAACTGGACAGCAAACAGTAGCCCAGAGATCGAAGATCCTGCTAACTTGACAGTGAACAGTAGCCCAGAGGTCGAAGATCCATCTAACTGGTCAGCAAATCGCCCAGAGGCTGAAGATCCTGCTAATTGGAAAGCACACTGTAGACCAGAAGTCGAAGATCCTGCTAACTGGAGAGCAAACAGTAGCGCAGAGGGCATAGATCCTGCTAACTGGAAAGCAAACAGCCCAGAGCTGGAAGATCGTGCTAACTGGACAGCAAACTGTTGAAGAGAAGTCTAAGATCCTGCTAACTAAATAGCAAACAGTAGCCCAGCGTTCGAAGATCCTGCTAACTAGACAGCACACAGCAGCCCAGAGGTCGAAGATCTTCTAACTGGACAGAAAACAGTAGCCCAGAGGTCGAAGATCCTGCTAATTGGACAGGAAACAGACCAGTGGTCGAAGATCCTGCTAACAGGGCAGCAAAGAGTAGCCCAGAGGTAGAAGATCCTGCTAACTGGACAGCAAACAGTAGACCAGAGGTCGAAGATCCTGTTAAATGGACAGCAAACAGTAGACCAGAGGTCGAAGATCCTGCTAACTGGACAGCAAACAATAGCCCAGATTTCAAAGATCCTGCATACTGGACAGCAAATTGTACACAGGTTGAAGATCGTGCTAATTGGAATGCAAACTGTAGACCAGAAGTGAAAGATCCTGCTAAGTAGACAGCAAACAGTAGCATAGAGGGCAGAGATCCTGCTAACTGGACAGCAAACTGTAGATCAGATGTGGAAGATCCTGCTAAGTGAACAGCAAACAGCACAGAGGTGGAAGATCCTGCTAACTGTACAGTAAACTGTAAGATCAGATGTGGAAGATCCTGCTAAGTGAACAGCAAACAGCACAGAGGTGGAAGATCCTGCTAATTGGAATGCAAACTGTAGAACAGAAGTGGAATATCTTGCTAACTGGACAGTAAAAAAGTAGATCAGAGGTGGAAGATCCTGCTAACTGGACAGCAAACAGTAGCCCAGAGATCGAAGATCCTGCTAACTTGACAGTGAACAGTAGCCCAGAGGTCGAAGATCCATCTAACTGGTCAGCAAATCGTCCAGAGGCTGAAGATCCTGCTAATTGGAAAGCACACTGTAGACCAGAAGTCGAAGATCCTGCTAACTGGAGAGCAAACAGTAGCGCAGAGGGCATAGATCCTGCTAACTGGAAAGCAAACAGCCCAGAGCTGGAAGATCGTGCTAACTGGACAGCAAACTGTTGAAGAGAAGTCTAAGATCCTGCTAACTAAATAGCAAACAGTAGTCCAGCGTTCGAAGATCCTGCTAACTAGACAGCACACAGCAGCCCAGAGGTCGAAGATCTTCTAACTGGACAGCAAACAGTAGCCCAGAGGTCGAAGATCCTGCTAATTGGACAGGAAACAGACCAGTGGTCGAAGATCCTGCTAAAAGGGCAGCAAAGAGTAGCCCAGAGGTAGAAGATCCTGCTAACTGGACAGCAAACAGTAGACCAGAGGTCGAAGATCCTGTTAAATGGACAGCAAACAGTAGACCAGAGGTCTGTCGTGGAATATTCTAATCCACATATATAAATTATCAAGTAAATATAAAGCCTAATAAATACATATAATAAATAAAGGAAGAAGAATGGTAAAGAACAGTGCTGTCACAATGACATTACTCGAAATCCCCCTTGTTTTCTGCTTCGTCTGCAAATTGTGACGCTTTCACGTTGATAGTAAAAGCTTACTGTATTATACCCGCTTTCTTCAATGAAACGTGTGCTGTATTTCTTGGAAAAACATTGAGAGGCACCCTGCGTAATGACCTAAATTAATCCTAACATTAATTATACTGCGTTACCAAAACGAACGAACAGATGGACTAAAGGATAAAGAGAGAGGGAGGGCTGAAAATCAGGAACGCATGCAACACGCGTCGCGCGATACACAATTACTACTATCACGCGTGTTAGGCTACAAGCACTAACTTTTTCGGACGGACAGTGATAAATTCACTACCCTTCCCAGAGTTGGGTTTTAAAATCATAAAAAACGCTTATTAGGAAAGATAACAATAGATGGGTTTACGGTTGAAAACATAACAGTACCCAGACAGCACATCTTCGAAACAGGAGGTAGAAAATACATATTTTGAACGCAGCCACGTAGCTCTTTTAAATTTGGATATTTGGGTTCCTTAGGGCTTGCTGACAAAGAATATGTAAAACGTTACGAAAATAGTCCAGGAATTAATAAATTATACCCAAAATAAAATAGTGGGGATGCCTGACAGCATGGAATCATTTCTGCTCATAAAATTTTTTTTATAACGTGTTTGAAAAAAATCTTACGTTACAGAATTAGCCTACCATGTAAACTCCAAATTGATTGGAGCGCAACAAATGAAAGACTAGCCACGATTGGTCGGGCTATAAATACTATCTTTCGTTGTTAGGGGAGACGTGAAAAGGTAACATTTTTTCAAACACTTGTCGAAACGTGGCCTCATTGGCTAGACTCGCTGATATACTCACTTAGGAGCGTTAGTTCGAGACCACTAGTGCAAATAATCTTGATAAAGCAACAGTGCGTTGAAGCCAGCTCATATTTGTGTTAAATAAAAGCCTGGAACATAAGCAGATGGGAATTTGTGCCAGTAATTGTGCCAGAATTCATTGCTAATCAACGTATCTGTGTTTATTTCCATGAAATTGTGGTAAGCTTGAACCATTCAGTATCTTTTAATGAAAATTGAATGTAAATTGTTAATTTATGCCTGTATATATATGTGTAGTTCAGTGGCAAACAGGAGATAAAGCCTATAATGCTCCAGCCTGAACAGAGGGTGTCGGAGGGAAGTAAAACGGCATGGAATGGCCAAATAGTACACTGACACCTGGATGATTGATTAGACAGAAATAATGCTGGAAGTGCAGAGGCGTAGTGACCATTAAGGAGGTAAATACTGGTATAAAGTATTTCAGATGAAGCTGACAGTTGGCCTAACGCTCTGAACTCAATGTTTGTGTTGTATTGTGCTCAGTGCAGAACTAGAGTATCAATTAGTTATGAAGTAGAAGGTACATCCTTCTTGTTTTCAGGGACCGTGGTCTTGATGGTACTGAGCAGCACCTGGTCAGAGCTTTGCTGAATCCAGAGTCGGACAGCATACTCCTTGGTCCATTTAGCTATCAGTGAGGTGTCTCCAGAGCCCAGGGGAGAATTCGAGCAGAGGAGTCCTTTCCTGCCGCCATCACGCAAGATAAGCTGATTTGGCCAGCTGAGCTCAACATTATGTCCCCTCATCTTGAAATAACTTTGTAAAAAATAACATTCAGAGGGGAATTTAATTGTCTTAATATCAGGACTGAGAACATCTCCAATACTAGTCCCAAAAGACAAACTATTGAAGTCATGATGACAAATACCAACAGAGCTTGAACAAAACAAAACCAGTATTACCTCATATTACCACTACACAACTGACACACATAGGATATTTTAATAATATATGTCACTACAATATTCATATTGATAAAGTCTGTACATATACTTGTAATTAAAATTGATTGTGATTCCTGGTTCCTTTGTATTTGAATCAGGACACATATACCTTTATGATAACCATGAATACATATTGTTATTTGAAAAGTTATCAGTGACTCCTTAAGATATTCTCATAGAGTGTTATATGTATGTGAGTGTCACAGTGTTGTCAAGAGTAGTGGATTAAATTAAATTGTTATCTGTCTGTTGTTGTGACTTACACTTCATCATACACATACCCTAGACACATAACGTAGTCATCACACTATTCCAGAATAATTCTGACTGAGATATATAGATATGTGGTAGCAAGTAAGGTTATCTATAATACACTACTCTTAATAGATATAGATACCTTCACAGCTGATCTCAGTCAGTACACTAAGTCCCCTATAAATATTTATAACATCCCACTTCACCACATATATTGGGGGCTCGCTCTTGGGATTTTGAATCTTTCCCTATTAAAAATATTGGGGGGTAATTCACTTCAGGGAATATAAGAATTAAAAGGTATCCTTGGGTGGAATTAAATAAGGTTGAGCTCACGGTGCCTGTGTTGTCCATTAGATATATTTAGAGATTAAATTGTTGGTTAGACATTGTAGAAATTTACCTGATAGACAATGGCGGACCTGGCCAAGTTTCGATCTGCTGCTGTACAGACTGCAAAAGAGTTAGGATTAGATGGGCAAGTTATGGTTGCCTATGTCACTACGGAATGTGACAAATTTATTGAACGCGAAGAAAGAAGGTTTGAAGCCGAAAGAAAGTTAGAGGCTGAGACTAAGAGGTTGCAAGCTGAGGCTGAGACTAAGAGGTTGCAGATTGAGGCTGACAAAGAGGCTAAGAAATTGGAAGCAGAAAGAGAAGACAAAAGATTAGCTGCAGAAAGGGAAGAGAAGAAATTAGCTGCAGAAAGGGAAGAGAAGAGATTAGCTGCAGAGAGGGAAGCAGAAAAGGAGGAGAAAAGATTACAAAGGGAACATGAATTACGACTAAGGGAGTTTGAGTTTCAAGGCCATGCTCCTGAAAATGGTGCCAGTCCCTTTGCCTCTGATGCTACGGTTACTCAGGGAGCCTCAACCTCAGCTATGAACTTTCATTTAGATCATTTTGTTGAGAAAGACGATGATATTGAGAGCTATATAAATAGATATGAACTATTAGCTACCACGTATGGGTTAGAGAGAGAAAGGTGGAGCTTAAAGTTATCTCAGGGACTTCGTGGGGCAGCTTATGAAGTTTTTGCAAAAATGAGCAGAGGTGATCAGGAAATTATGACATGCTAAAGCAGGCTCTTTTGTTAAGATATGAAAAGAATGCAGAATTTTATAGGAAAAAATTTAGGAATGCTAAACTACTGTCAGGTGAAACATATCACCAGTTCTCTGCACGAATAGAGACATACTTGGAGAAATGGACTTCTCTGGGGAAAACCCAAGATCTTAAGGAAATGGTCCTTATAGAGCAACTAAGAGAGTCCATGGCTCCAGACCTGAGAAAGTTTCTCATGGAACAAGGTGCAGAGAGGCTGGGTGAGTTGCTAAATGTTGCTGAAAGGTATCAAGCAGCTCAAGCAGAGGTAACAGGTAATAAAAAGAAACAAGTGGATAACTTTAGGGCACCACAGAACTTTAATAAATTTGATCCTAAGGATCAAAATAAAGGTAAGCACCAATTTGATAGGCCACGGTATGAAAATAAAAATAAATTCCCACAATTCGATGAAAGGAAATATGATGAAAGAAAATCTTTCAACCAAAGAAAAAGGTCGTGTAAGAATTGTCAGATGGACAATCATGACACTGACCGTTGCAGAAGGAAACCTGTGTATATGGCAACCCTTCAGGTCAGGTCGACCTCAAGACAGGAGGAGGATATTATGTTAGATACCACTCCAGAAGAGATGAGGAAGGCACGGGCTGGGGATAAAACACTCAAGCCTTGTTTCAGAAAATTGTCAACTTGTCATACAACTCCAGGCAAGGGAGATTTTTACATGAAAAACAAGTTGATGTATAGGAAGACTGGAGCTAGATCCAAAGGTCAAGGACAGCTGGTACTTCCTAAAAGATATAGGGCAGACTTAATAAGGAGCCTACATGTGAAACCAGATGGGGACCATGAGAAGATAGGTACCATCATTCAAAAGGTGGCTCACAATTATTATTGGCCCAAAGCAAGATGGGACATTGAAAATTTTGTAGAAAGGTGTAGCATAGCACATGAGGGAACACCCACAAGTGGGAACCTGGATCAGGACCTGGACACGCCACGGGGCAAAATTAGGCCTGATAATAAAAAGAAATATAAATTTGAAAAAGTGGACCAAATGGAATGGGAAGCCCCTTTTCACGGACAAGCTTCACTTAACTGTTTTACAATGGCCACTATGCGGAGAGTGCAAAAAGATGTCTTACCCCAGGATAAGCCGAAAATCCCTCAATCAGACTTAAACAAACTGGAGGAAGAGGATGTAGGGAGGAAATCTCTCATCAAGAATTTTAAGTGGGGAGAAAGCCCCAAAAGAATTGGTAGCGGTCGTTTTGTGAATGATAATTCTGGGAGGAAAAATCATCACTATAAAGCTTCGAGTGGAAGAGACCATACCGGTGCATGGACAAATAGGTCCACACAATTAAAGGTCCACATGTAGCTATGTTAAGAACGTGGACTGATGAAAAGGCAGAGGAAAACATTACATCTTCATACCAATATGTGAATGAGCTGACCACTCGGTTAAAAACTGGCTGGAAACTTGCCAATAAAAATTTGAAACAAGCCAGGAAGAAACATGCTGCCTATTATAACAGGAAGGCGAAGGACAGAAATTTGGCTGTGGGAGAGAAAGTACTGCTTCTTTTGCCTGGGAGTCAGAATAAGTTACAAATTGGATGGCAGGGTCCATATACAGTTCTAGAGAAGGTGTCTAGAACAAATTATAAGATAGATAAGAAGGGGAAAGAAAAAATCTATCATGTGAATCTCCTGAAGAAATATTTGGAAAGAGAAGATCAGGAAGAGACACACTTGTTGACCTTGTCCATCGCCATGGAGATGAAAAAGGAACCACTTTCATCATTTGAATATCCATTACACCCCTGTGAGACAGCAGCACAGGTGAAAATCAGTACACATTTAACGAAAACTCAGAAAGAGAGAGTGCAACAGGTTCTAAATAATCATGCAGAGGTGTTAACAGACCGACCAGGGCATACAAACCTATTGGAATATGATATGAAACTAATAGACTCCACACCTGTCTGTATGAAACCATATTCGATTCCGTTTGCTAAGGAGAAAGCTTTGAAGGAAGAGATAGACTATCTATTGAAGGAAGGAATTATTTCGCACAGTGAGTCTTCGTATAGTTCCGGTGTTGTACTCTTAAGGAAGCCCTCTGGAGAACATAGACTCTGTATAGATTACAGGAGACTGAATGCTATTACAGAAGGACAGGTGGATCCATTGCCGGATACAAATCAGCTGTTTGCCAGACTAAATAAAGCTAAATATTTCTCAAAAGTGGATCTGAGTAAAGGATACTATCAGATTCCAGTAAAGCCTGAGGTTAGACCATACCTAGCTTTTAGTACCTCAGAAGGACACTATGAGTTTAATAGATTGCCATTTGGATTGAAGAATGCGCCTAGTGTCTTCTCTAGAATGATGAGAAAATTATTGGATCCTCTGAATAATCCCTGTATAACAAATTTTATGGATGATATCCTTATAGCAACAGAAACATTTGAGGAACACATTGACTCTCTGAACATGCTGTTTGATCGACTTAGGGAGGCAAATTTAACAGCCCGACCCACCAAATGTTGCGTTGGATGTAAAGAATTGGAATTTTTGGGACACACAGTTTATCAGGGAAACATGACCCCTGACCCAAAGAATTTAGAGAAACTACAGAAAGCCCCGAGACCACAAACCAAGAAGGACGTGAGATCCTTTGTCTCATTATGTGGTTTCTACCAGAAGTATATCAAAAACTTCAATTCCATATGTGCACCGTTAACTGAATTGACACGTAAAGGACATCCAGATCGCATTACATGGACACCACAATGTGAAATGACTTACCAAGAATTGAAGGAAAAGCTCACAAGTAAACCCATTTTGAAATTACCTGACTTAAGTCAAGAATTCATAGTAAGGACGGATGCAAGTAATATTGGGTTAGGTGCAACTCTACTACAGAAATCAGATGCATTGGATGGGGAATTAAGCCCAGTGGCATATGCTAGCAGAAAGTTGAATAAAGCTGAAATCAACTACTCAACTAGCGAAAAGGAATGTCTTGCAGTAATATGGGCGATAAAGAAATCCAATATTTATCTATATGGGAAGGCATTTAAGTTGCAAACAGACCACAAACCGTTATCGTTTCTAGCACAGGCTAGGCATGAGAACTCCAGGTTACTCCGATGGTCTTTACTTTTGGCTCCATATAATTTTAGCATTGAGTATATATCTGGAAAAACCAATTTGGGAGCGGATTTTTTAAGCCGCCATCCGTGTGATGAGAATCACCGTAAACCCCAGAAATAATAATAAATTTCTCTATGTGTATATAGAATAAAGGACTGACATATAATGTCTGTTTTAAGAGGGGAGATGTCGTGGAATATTCTAATCCACATATATAAATTATCAAGTAAATATAAAGCCTAATAAATACATATAATAAATAAAGGAAGAAGAATGGTAAAGAACAGTGCTGTCACAATGACATTACTCGAAATCCCCCTTGTTTTCTGCTTCGTCTGCAAATTGTGACGCTTTCACGTTGATAGTAAAAGCTTACTGTATTATACCCGCTTTCTTCAATGAAACGTGTGCTGTATTTCTTGGAAAAACATTGAGAGGCACCCTGCGTAATGACCTAAATTAATCCTAACATTAATTATACTGCGTTACCAAAACGAACGAACAGATGGACTAAAGGATAAAGAGAGAGGGAGGGCTGAAAATCAGGAACGCATGCAACACGCGTCGCGCGATACACAATTACTACTATCACGCGTGTTAGGCTACAAGCACTAACTTTTTCGGACGGACAGTGATAAATTCACTACCCTTCCCAGAGTTGGGTTTTAAAATCATAAAAAACGCTTATTAGGAAAGATAACAATAGATGGGTTTACGGTTGAAAACATAACAGTACCCAGACAGCACATCTTCGAAACAGGAGGTAGAAAATACATATTTTGAACGCAGCCACGTAGCTCTTTTAAATTTGGATATTTGGGTTCCTTAGGGCTTGCTGACAAAGAATATGTAAAACGTTACGAAAATAGTCCAGGAATTAATAAATTATACCCAAAATAAAATAGTGGGGATGCCTGACAGCATGGAATCATTTCTGCTCATAAAATTTTTTTATAACGTGTTTGAAAAAAATCTTACGTTACAGAATTAGCCTACCATGTAAACTCCAAATTGATTGGAGCGCAACAAATGAAAGACTAGCCACGATTGGTCGGGCTATAAATACTATCTTTCGTTGTTAGGGGAGACGTGAAAAGGTAACATTTTTTCAAACACTTGTCGAAACGTGGCCTCATTGGCTAGACTCGCTGATATACTCACTTAGGAGCGTTAGTTCGAGACCACTAGTGCAAATAATCTTGATAAAGCAACAGTGCGTTGAAGCCAGCTCATATTTGTGTTAAATAAAAGCCTGGAACATAAGCAGATGGGAATTTGTGCCAGTAATTGTGCCAGAATTCATTGCTAATCAACGTATCTGTGTTTATTTCCATGAAATTGTGGTAAGCTTGAACCATTCAGTATCTTTTAATGAAAATTGAATGTAAATTGTTAATTTATGCCTGTATATATATGTGTAGTTCAGTGGCAAACAGGAGATAAAGCTTATAATGCTCCAGCCTGAACAGAGGGTGTCGGAGGGAAGTAAAACGGCATGGAATGGCCAAATAGTACACTGACACCTGGATGATTGATTAGACAGAAATAATGCTGGAAGTGCAGAGGCGTAGTGACCATTAAGGAGGTAAATACTGGTATAAAGTATTTCAGATGAAGCTGACAGTTGGCCTAACGCTCTGAACTCAATGTTTGTGTTGTATTGTGCTCAGTGCAGAACTAGAGTATCAATTAGTTATGAAGTAGAAGGTACATCCTTCTTGTTTTCAGGGACCGTGGTCTTGATGGTACTGAGCAGCACCTGGTCAGAGCTTTGCTGAATCCAGAGTCGGACAGCATACTCCTTGGTCCATTTAGCTATCAGTGAGGTGTCTCCAGAGCCCAGGGGAGAATTCGAGCAGAGGAGTCCTTTCCTGCCGCCATCACGCAAGATAAGCTGATTTGGCCAGCTGAGCTCAACATTATGTCCCCTCATCTTGAAATAACTTTGTAAAAATAACATTCAGAGGGGAATTTAATTGTCTTAATATCAGGACTGAGAACATCTCCAATACTAGTCCCAAAAGACAAACTATTGAAGTCATGATGACAAATACCAACAGAGCTTGAACAAAACAAAACCAGTATTACCTCATATTACCACTACACAACTGACACACATAGGATATTTTAATAATATATGTCACTACAATATTCATATTGATAAAGTCTGTACATATACTTGTAATTAAAATTGATTGTGATTCCTGGTTCCTTTGTATTTGAATCAGGACACATATACCTTTATGATAACCATGAATACATATTGTTATTTGAAAAGTTATCAGTGACTCCTTAAGATATTCTCATAGAGTGTTATATGTATGTGAGTGTCACAGTGTTGTCAAGAGTAGTGGATTAAATTAAATTGTTATCTGTCTGTTGTTGTGACTTACACATACCCTAGACACATAACGTAGTCATCACACTATTCCAGAATAATTCTGACTGAGATATATAGATATGTGGTAGCAAGTAAGGTTATCTATAATACACTACTCTTAATAGATATAGATACCTTCACAGCTGATCTCAGTCAGTACACTAAGTCCCCTATAAATATTTATAACATCCCACTTCACCACAAGGTCGAAGATCCTGCTAACTGGATAGCAAACAATAGCCCAGATTTCAAAGATCCTGCATACTGGACAGCAAATTGTACACAGGTTGAAGATCGTGCTAATTGGAATGCAAACTGTAGACCAGAAGTGAAAGATCCTGCTAAGTAGACAGCAAACAGTAGCATAGAGGGCAGAGATCCTGCTAACTGGACGGCAAACTGTAGATCAGATGTGGAAGATCCTGCTAAGTGAACAGCAAACAGCACAGAGGTGGAAGATCCTGCTAACTGTACAGTAAGCTGTAAGATCAGATGTGGAAGATCCTGCTAAGTGAACAGCAAACAGCACAGAGGTGGAAGATCCTGCTAATTGGAATGCAAACTATAGAACAGAAGTGGAATATCTTGCTAACTGGACAGTAAAAAGTAGATCAGAGGTGGAAGATCCTGCTAACGGGACAGCAAACAGTAGCCCAGAGATCGAAGATCCTGCTAACTTGACAGTGAACAGTAGCCCAGAGGTCGAAGATCCATCTAACTGGTCAGCAAATCGCCCAGAGGCTGAAGATCCTGCTAATTGGAAAGCACACTGTAGACCCGAAGTCGAAGATCCTGCTAACTGGAGAGCAAACAGTAGCGCAGAGGGCATAGATCCTGCTAACTGGAAAGCAAACAGCCCAGAGCTGGAAGATCGTGCTAACTGGACAGCAAACTGTTGAAGAGAAGTCTAAGATCCTGCTAACGAAATAGCAAACAGTAGCCCAGCGTTCGAAGATCCAGCTAACTAGACAGCACACAGCAGCCCAGAGGTCGAAGATCTTCTAACTGGACAGCAAACAGTAGCCCAGAGGTCGAAGATCCTGCTAATTGGACAGGAAACAGACCAGTGGTCGAAGATCCTGCTAAAAGGGCAGCAAAGAGTAGCCCAGAGGTAGAAGATCCTGCTAACTGGACAGCAAACAGTAGACCAGAGGTCGAAGATCCTGTTAAATGGACAGCAAACAGTAGACCAGAGGTCGAAGATCCTGCTAACTGGACAGCAAACAATAGCCCAGATTTCAAAGATCCTGCATACTGGACAGCAAATTGTACACAGGTTGAAGATCGTGCTAATTGGAATGCAAACTGTAGACCAGAAGTGAAAGATCCTGCTAAGTAGACAGCAAACAGTAGCATAGAGGGCAGAGATCCTGCTAACTGGACAGCAAACTGTAGATCAGATGTGGAAGATCCTGCTAAGTGAACAGCAAACAGCACAGAGGTGGAAGATCCTGCTAACTGTACAGTAAACTGTAAGATCAGATGTGGAAGATCCTGCTAAGTGAACAGCAAACAGCACAAAGGTGGAAGATCCTGCTAATTGGAATGCAAACTGTAGAACAGAAGTGGAATATCTTGCTAACTGGACAGTAAAAAGTAGATCAGAGGTGGAAGATCCTGCTAACTGGACAGCAAACAGTAGCCCAGAGATCGAAGATCCTGCTAACTTGACAGTGAACAGTAGCCCAGAGGTCGAAGATCCATCTAACTGGTCAGCAAATCGCCCAGAGGCTGAAGATCCTGCTAATTGGAAAGCACACTGTAGACCAGAAGTCGAAGATCCTGCTAACTGGAGAGCAAACAGTAGCGCAGAGGGCATAGATCCTGCTAACTGGAAAGCAAACAGCCCAGAGCTGGAAGATCGTGCTAACTGGACAGCAAACTGTTGAAGAGAAGTCTAAGATCCTGCTAACTAAATAGCAAACAGTAGCCCAGCGTTCGAAGATCCTGCTAACTAGACAGCACACAGCAGCCCAGAGGTCGAAGATCTTCTAACTGGACAGCAAACAGTAGCCCAGAGGTCGAAGATCCTGCTAATTGGACAGGAAACAGACCAGTGGTCGAAGATCCTGCTAAAAGGGCAGCAAAGAGTAGCCCAGAGGTAGAAGATCCTGCTAACTGGACAGCAAACAGTAGACCAGAGGTCGAAGATCCTGTTAAATGGACAGCAAACAGTAGACCAGAGGTCGAAGATCCTGCTAACTGGACAGCAAATCAATAGCCCAGATTTCAAAGATCCTGCATACTGGACAGCAAATTGTACACAGGTTGAAGATCGTGCTAATTGGAATGCAAACTGTAGACCAGAAGTGAAAGATCCTGCTAAGTAGACAGCAAACAGTAGCATAGAGGGCAGAGATCCTGCTAACTGGACAGCAAACTGTAGATCAGATGTGGAAGATCCTGCTAAGTGAACAGCAAACAGCACAGAGGTGGAAGATCCTGCTAACTGTACAGTAAACTGTAAGATCAGATGTGGAAGATCCTGCTAAGTGAACAGCAAACAGCACAAAGGTTGAAGATCCTGCTAATTGGAATGCAAACTGTAGAACAGAAGTGGAATATCTTGCTAACTGGACAGTAAAAAGTAGATCAGAGGTGGAAGATCCTGCTAACTGGACAGCAAACAGTAGCCCAGAGATCGAAGATCCTGCTAACTTGACAGTGAACAGTAGCCCAGAGGTCGAAGATCCATCTAACTGGTCAGCAAATCGCCCAGAGGCTGAAGATCCTGCTAATTGGAAAGCACACTGTAGACCAGAAGTCGAAGATCCTGCTAACTGGAGAGCAAACAGTAGCGCAGAGGGCATAGATCCTGCTAACTGGAAAGCAAACAGCCCAGAGCTGGAAGATCGTGCTAACTGGACAGCAAACTGTTGAAGAGAAGTCTAAGATCCTGCTAACTAAATAGCAAACAGTAGCCCAGCGTTCGAAGATCCAGCTAACTAGACAGCACACAGCAGCCCAGAGGTCGAAGATCTTCTAACTGGACAGCAAACAGTAGCTCAGAGGTCGAAGATCCTGCTAATTGGACAGGAAACAGACCAGTGGTCGAAGATCCTGCTAAAAGGGCAGCAAAGAGTAGCCCAGAGGTAGAAGATCCTGCTAACTGGACAGCAAACAGTAGACCAGAGGTCGAAGATCCTGTTAAATGGACAGCAAACAGTAGACCAGAGGTCGAAGATCCTGCTAACTGGACAGCAAACAATAGCCCAGATTTCAAAGATCCTGCATACTGGACAGCAAATTGTACACAGGTTGAAGATCGTGCTAATTGGAATGCAAACTGTAGACCAGAAGTGAAAGATCCTGCTAAGTAGACAGCAAACAGTAGCATTGTTAAGGTATTTTATTGGCATGGTCTGCTAGAGGTTAACAGCATAAGATTAATAGGTGACTACGTTTAATATAATGTAAATAATTGTTAGTTAGTGTACGCGATACACACGATTGATTATGACGTGTATGCGTTGGTATGTCACGCACCGTGACTAGGTTACCACACCCTTTTTCTTAGATGACCGTCAAACGGATAAGACGTGTCCTATAATCCTTCCAGTGGTAGGCATGATATTGCCGCACATATGTTATTGCAGTACGGACATGGGTCAGTCCGATATTCTTATGAAGAGAGGAATGTATCGAGGTTAGTAATTTTAACTAAAGTCAAGGAAGGATGAAATTATGGTCCACATTCGTTTTATATCGCCAGACGTCTAATCTCATTGTCGGCCGTTGGATGTCCCAACCGCGCGTACATATAGTTACGACGTTCTGACTATAGTGTTGCATATTATTGGACCAGGACTATAATGCATGGATAGCATTTATGATGTATGATTCAATTCTAATATATAATGTTTTCATAATCAACCTCCATGGACTGTCTACTGTTTGAAATGTATATTAAAAATTGTGTGGACTCGAGAAGAGACTTATCACGTTCATTGAAGTTACAAATTCAACAATTATGATACTGAGTTCAAACCTTGTGACAGACAGAAAGTATTAACTCACATTCGCGTAACTATTCCAACAATAGCACGATCAAGAATTAATGAATCAAATGACCAGAACTAAGAAGCTTATTGAATCAATGAGAACGGTGGCTTTCCACAACGACCACTGAAATAGAAGACGGGGCCGCAACAACAATAAAAGAAGTGAATCGTATAAAGCCCCGCAACAGAGTGGTTGCCATTGCTGGGGAACGAAGGAAGAAAGAAATTTTTCTTGTTTACATACTTTCACGGACTGTTTACGATTACAAGAAAACGTTCAAGTCACATGATTCCGAACATGACGTGGCTTGTGTAACTATGCAAAAATCAGTGACGTCACAATATTCCGTGTACAAGCCAACGATCGAAGGACGATGCCAGCTCACCTAATGTTTCATTCAAGAATACAACTTCTCAGTAGATCATAGGATTGAAAAGACATTATTTACCAACAAGGAGCAAACAGTCCTATCCTCTAGTCTAGGCCGTTGGTGAAGATCGCATCGGACGACGGGTTAAAAGATAAGTCTCAGTTCGTGACTGTTGTCATTCATAAGAAACATCACTGAGTCTAATTCACATTTTGCAGGCATGTCCGTTCTATATATTTTATATGCACGTTATATTTGTTTTCATTGTTTGTGCTGTGCCTAATTTGTGGGAGGTTGGAGTGGAGATTCAGAATGAATAAATTATGGCTCTACGGATTGCCGATATTCATTCTGAACGGTCTTTAGGGTAGTGAATTAAATCGCATTTCGCGGAGAACGCGTCGATGACATTTCCGGGGCTTGTTTCGTTCGGGACTGCATTTAATTCACAGTATATGTTAGATGTCTAGTTTGGTGAAATAATCGGTGTATTTTATCGTATTCAGTTTAAATTCTATTTAGTTTGGTAACAATGTTAGTAATCTATCTTGTTCTTTCTGATCTTGCTATTATTCAGTTCATTTTTTTTTTGTATAACCGTCAATGAGTCCATGTTTGCGTCATTAATTTTTGTGTACGCAGATTTAACTCTATATTCAGTTAACCTTCACCCTACTCTATATTTCCGGTTTGCAGATTTGGTTTCATAATATCAATTTTTATTGTAGAAACGTCTTGTTTCGTGATAATATGGTTTGTTTATCCTTGGTTTACCCATCGTATCGTATGTCCTCATTTCATCTGTTCATGATTTAACACTAATAATATAATTTCTTGCTTAATAAGAGTGTATATGAATATAATTAAAATTTAATGACTTTTAAGGAGAATTAGGGACTTTGCACCAATTTGCAGTGGTAGTCCAAGAAATGGGCGATGCACTTTATAGCTCATGATTAAGGCATAATATAATAATAATATATATTTATAAAATAATTTGACTTTTTAGTCTGTCCTGCATATAAAGGACATAGTGTATATTATTTGGTACATTTTTTCCATTACTAAATGATTTACTTAGCACATATCACTGACTGAATGATATAATACTTGAGGAATAATACTATTTATTATTAGGTGCATGATAGTAATTCAGCACCCGAAATAGATAAATATCATAACTATTTATGATATATTAACGAGTATATATGTAATATTTTCCCAACATAGTATGTCTATGTATGGAATCTACAAATAATAGTTAGATAATATTACAATTAATTAAATTGAACATTCCCAGATTAAGTTCAATAATATTATGATTGTTTATATCGACTATTCATAAATTGAATAAGTATAATAATTACTTAAAATTTATTGGTGATTATTACATAACCATTACGTACAATATTAACGTCAAGATGCTTAACTTAGACTATTTTATTAAAAATGGTAAAGATTTTGGGAAAAAAGGAGAACTTCTCGAGGCTTATGCATTGGCTGAATTTGCAAAATATAAAGCAGAGATGGAAGAACTTGAAAGAAAACAGGCGGAAAAGAAGGCAGAATTAAGACAAGAAGAAGAAAGAAAGATAGCAAGAGATGAAATCCTACGGATTGAAGAAGAGAATAAATTGAAACGACAAGAAATCATACTGCAGCAAGAAATGGAATTGCAACGACTTAAATTAGAAACAGCAAAACTTAATTCACAGGGCGCTGCAGCAACCCAAAATGATACTGCTCAATCTGGATCTTCATCCACACGACTTAAAGGTAATTATTACTTTAAGCTGCCTCCATTCAAGTTACACGTAGATGACCTTTCATCGTGGCTCGCGCGCTTTGAGGACATATGTAAGGTGAATAACCTTGACAAAGCGGCATGGGCACTGAAACTTAAGGAATTTCTAGATGGCGAACCTGCAAGTGCAGCACAAAATATAGATCCAACACTATCAACAGACTATGAGGCCATTAAGACGTTGTTACTACGTCGTTTCCACTTGAACGAAGAGGCATGTAGATTGCGTTTTAAAAGTTTGTTGCCAGATAACAATAGAGATTTCACAGGTTTTATTGCTAACATACGCAATACTTTTAACAGATGGGTTGAACTGGCAGGTGTCAACAAATCCTACGACAAGTTAGTCGATTTGTTATTGAGGGATAAAGTATTATCGTCTGTCAGCCCACCATTCTTTGCTTATCTGCAAGAAAGAAAACCAGAATCTATTGATGAGTTAGAAAAAATTTCTTTAAATTACTGCACAGCTCATCCGAATGCTAATATTTCTGGCACATTGATAAGAGAACCACTTCCTGTAGCCTCCAATATGGCATATCATAATCATAACAAACCTAGAACACACAGTGTAGACAGGGGTAGGTTCAAAGGAAACTATGACATTAATTTTCATAAGGGACAGAATAACTTTAACAATAACTTTAATAGAGGACGACAACAAACCAGAAACTATTCACCTCAGTCAAGAAATAACAGTAATCCACGTAACTCAAGTTATAATCGATCATATAACTATAATAATGATTACAAGTGGAACAATAGCGATAATTATAACTCGAGACATCGAGAGATAACAGTTACAATAGAGGACAACGGGATAATTCATCTAATTATTCTCGTCATCGTTCTCATTCTCGTAGATCGACAACTTATAACCATAATACAGGGGCAGCTGTTACTACTGCTACAACCCCTAGGGTTCAGAGTTCAACTACTGATAACAAAATACAGTCATCGTCTACTTGTTTTGCAATGAATTATAACGTGGCAAATAGTTGCCCAACATGTAATCTTATATTTCAGAAAGCAAAAGAGACAGTTCTGAACTGCGGTCATATTCTACCAGAAGTCAGTCTAGCAGTCAATGACGGAACAGGATCACTGATCTTCAACAGAGGAAAAGTTAATGGATCCATCGTCTCAGTCTTAAGAGATTCGGGATCGACCACGATCGGAATCCGTCAGACACTTGTTCATCCAAATTGTGCAACTGGAGAACATGTCAGGTGCATGACTTTTGGGGGAACCATAGAATATTATCCAACAGCTATTATTTACATTGACACACCTTTCTTCACAGGCAATGTTAAAGCATGCATGTTAAGAAACCCAATTGCCGACCTTATGGTGGGATGCATACACGGGAGTAAAGATTGCACACCAGATGAGATTATTCAATGGGAAAAAAAAATAATCTATACATCGGAAATGCAGCAATAACCAGAGCACATACAAAACAATTAGAGACTATAGACACGGAAAACAAGGAAACAAATGATCATGAAAATATCGAGATTCATTCTGCTATTGACCGAGTATCATTTGCTGCAAAACAGAGGGAAGACAGGTCACTAACAAAATTTTTTACGCTGGTCAACAAAGATGACAATCTTTCTAGGAACATAAATTATAGTCAGTGGTTTAGTATTAAAAATGACATTTTATTAAGATGTTTTATGGATAAAACTCAGATAAGACAACAAGTCATGGTACCTTTTGCTTTTAGGCGGTACATACTTCAACATGCACATGATTCTAAGTGTGCAGGTCACATGGGTTATACTCGTACACGTTCACGAGTATTATCTTCTTTTTTTTGGCCGGGAGTATCACGAGATATTTCACAGTACGTACGCTCCTGTACGATATGCCAAGAAGTGAAAGCACGGGGAGCCTTTCACACGGCGCCTATTCAGGCTTGTGATATATCGGTGAGACCTTTCGACAAAATGGCCATTGATATCATTGGCCCACTTTTACCATCAGCCAGAGGACATAGGTTTATTCTCACTTGCATCGATTTATGCACACGATGGCCAGAAGCCATCCCATTAAAAACAACCACCACCACAGATGTAGCTGATGCACTACACTTGATCTTTTCTAGAGTAGGTTTTCCTAGAAAACTTTTGTCAGATCATGGTTCTCAATTTATATCTGAGACTATGACGGAGGTAATGAAGACTTGGCAAATAGATAGAAACCTCAGCAGCATTTATCACCCAATGAGTAATGGTGCTGTAGAAAGACTTAACCGTACACTCAAACAAATGCTACATAAAGTTACAGTTAACCATCCACAGGACTGGGACAGAGTGCTACCAGCGGTGTTATTCGCTTATCGAGAGGTGCCAAATGAACAAACTGGCTTCTCTCCGTTTCATTTAGTCTTTGGCGCTCCTCCAAGAGGTCCTATGGGACTGATAAAAGATTTATTAATCGATTCTGAGATGACTCAGGACACTCAGTCATCCTATGAATATGTAATTAATCTCCGGAATAACATTATTGATGCCTGTCAAATGGCAACAGCTTCATCTGAGGCTGCGAAAGAGAAAGCTAGAACTTTCCAAAACAGTAATAGACGATTACGTCAATTATTTCCAGGAGATCAAGCTTATGTGTTATTGCCACATAACAATAATAGACTACTAATCTCGTGGAATGGTCCTTACCAGGTTATCAATAAGATTTCTGATGTTGATTATGTCCTGGACATTAAGGGACATCACAAAATATTTCACATAAATATGCTCAAGCAATTTCATACTCGACCTGAACATCTACAAGCTATTTTTCATGAATTAGATGACACTTTCAGACCTACATGTCACTATTCTAATTTATCCGTTATCCAGGAAGAAGAATCTTCTTTTCCTGAGGTACAGTTAGCTTTACCTGTACCTGTAGTACAATCTAGCGAATCTTGGCGGGACGTAACCATCTCTTCGTCGGTTACACCGCAACAGCATCAAAAGATTGCTGATCTGCTACAATCTTATCCAGATGTGTTGACCGATGTTCCAGGTCGCACATCAGTCATTAATCATGACATCACTCTTAACGAGGATACTCCAATTCGGGTACATCCTTATTCTGTTCCTATACACTTTCTTACTAAAACTACTAAGGAACTTGAACAGATGTTATCTTTAGGAATTATCGAAACTAGTAATTCCCCATTTTCTTCTCCATTAGTTATTGTCCGAAAGAAGGACAATAACATTAGACTATGCGTCGACTATAGAAAATTAAATGCACAAACGATAGTTGATAGCGAACCACATCCACTTCTCGATGACTTACTGCCACGTCTATCGACAGCAACTATATTTACTAAGATAGACTTAACTAAAGGTTATTGGCAGATACCACTAACCGAAAAAGCAAAATACTACACAGCGTTTTCAACTCCGCTAGGTCTATACCAGTGGAACGTGATGCCTTTTGGGCTGGTTAACGCTCCAGCTACCTTTGTTCGCATGATGCGACACATTTTTTCAGGTAGACCAGACATTATTACATATATAGATGACATATGCTTGTTTAGTTCATCTTTTGAGGAACATTTTTTGGGTCTTGGATACGTTTTTGATACCTTGAGAAGGTACAAGTTAACTGCTAAACCTACAAAATTACAGGTAGCATTTCATGAGATCACTTTTTTGGGTCACATTATTGGAGCTGGATATATCCGAACATTACCCAGTACAGTTTCAAAAATTTTAAACATTTCCGTTCCTCAAACGAAGAAACAAGTGAGAAGCTTGTTAGGTCTAGTCCAATATTACAGTAGATTCGTACCTAACTTGTCATCCATCACTGCTGTATTGTCCTCATTACTAAAGAAGAACATGCCAGTGAAAGTGACATGGACTGACGAATGTGACAGAATTTTTCGGCAAATAATTTCTATATTTTCAAATCCACCTATTTTGAGA
The DNA here is from genome assembly GCA_024509875.1 of Oreohelix idahoensis. NCBI lineage: Eukaryota > Metazoa > Mollusca > Gastropoda > Stylommatophora > Oreohelicidae > Oreohelix > Oreohelix idahoensis. The sequence goes on from JAMPIV010015685.1 coordinate 20,953, forward strand.
TTAATTGATGCTTCTAAAAAGTTCATTCTTCGTACAGATGCGAGTAACTACGGAATTGGCGCATGTTTGCTCCAATACCATGACGACATCCTCCATCCAAACTTGTACGTGTCACGAAAACTGAAACCACCAGAAGTGAAGTACTCTACGGTTGATCGCGAACTCTTAGCCGTCGTGTGGGCGATAACCAAACTAGAAAAATTCCTACTGGGAGCCCCTTTTGTAGTACAAACCGATCAAAGGGCCGTAGCATCACTACAACGAGCAAATCACAAGAGTCCAAAATTGACCAGATTTGCTATACTCCTCCAACCCTTCGAGTTTTCAATCGAGTACATCACAGGATCCGACAACATCTTGGCAGATACATTATCTCGAAATCCTAATGATGTCGATTCCTAATTTACGTTGTTTGTCGCAAAGACAATACTATGTACAGAGAAACTTAATCAAAGAACATAGCACCATCGTTGCTTTTTGACACATGAATGAACCATTTACTCAGCTGCTTTCTATAGGCAAATTATACGCAAAGTGACTGCAATCAATTGACACTATATTCGTCTTTACACCGGGACTTTCCTGGTTTACATTTGTCACAACATTGTTTCAAAACACTTCGGAGAAAATAAATGACATTCCAGTCGAACTAATTCGTTATATAACGTGATTCAGAATACTTGAACATTTTGTCTAATGGAAATTCAAGGATCAAGACTACGAATGGATCTTCATATCCAATGTTAATTACTTTAATTTATTCTTTAAAACTAATCCACATTAAAATGACAAGTGAGTTGAATTTTAAAAAAATGAATGAAACTTAAAAAAATGAAAGAAAGAAAGAAAAGAAAACTCACATAATTCTTTGATTATATTCTTAGAATTACATGATTATATTGCATACTATTGTTTAAATTAGTTAGAAAGGTATTAATAACTTAATACTACACTTACTTGATGTTCAACACACATAACTTAGTTAAATTTATACATCATTTTTTTTCTTTCTCTAATTTATTCTTTATTCGTTATTATGTCTTTCTTTAACAGATCCTCTCATTTTTCTTACATTAGATTTTCAACAACTTATTCTTATTCCATACCTAGTATAGTTATTTAGTTTAATTTTAACACTTTAAATTAGTCTGACATGACATTTTATCACGACATATTTTAAGTTAATTAATTATTTAATTAGAGATCGACATTACCATTCTCTTTTAGTTCTTATTACCATTTATATTTATTTATGATATAAATAATGAATATATTACATGACTATTGGTTAGTCGACATGACCACGACATTGGTTCTAGACAGAACGTCGTAGGCCATATGCCGCAATCTCGTTAAATTTTTTTTTTTTGATATTGTTAACATATTGGTATTTTTTCAGATGGGTTTTTGTTAAAAAAAAATCTATCTAATAGATTTTTTTTTTCCCCCAGTGGACAGGGAATTGTTAAGGTATTTTATTGGCATGGTCTGCTAGAGGTTAACAGCATAAGATTAATAGGTGACTACGTTTAATATAATGTAAATAATTGTTAGTTAGTGTACGCGATACACACGATTGATTATGACGTGTATGCGTTGGTATGTCACGCACCGTGACTAGGTTACCACACCCTTTTTCTTAGATGACCGTCAAACGGATAAGACGTGTCCTATAATCCTTCCAGTGGTAGGCATGATATTGCCGCACATATGTTATTGCAGTACGGACATGGGTCAGTCCGATATTCTTATGAAGAGAGGAATGTATCGAGGTTAGTAATTTTAACTAAAGTCAAGGAGGATGAAATTATGGTCCACATTCGTTTTATATCGCCAGACGTCTAATCTCATTGTCGGCCGTTGGATGTCCCAACCGCGCGTACATATAGTTACGACGTTCTGACTATAGTGTTGCATATTATTGGACCAGGACTATAATGCATGGATAGCATTTATGATGTATGATTCAATTCTAATATATAATGTTTTCATAATCAACCTCCATGGACTGTCTACTGTTTGAAATGTATATTAAAAATTGTGTGGACTCGAGAAGAGACTTATCACGTTCATTGAAGTTACAAATTCAACAATTATGATACTGAGTTCAAACCTTGTGACAGACAGAAAGTATTAACTCACATTCGCGTAACTATTCCAACAATAGCACGATCAAGAATTAATGAATCAAATGACCAGAACTAAGAAGCTTATTGAATCAATGAGAACGGTGGCTTTCCACAACGACCACTGAAATAGAAGACGGGGCCGCAACAACAATAAAAGAAGTGAATCGTATAAAGCCCCGCAACAAGCATAGAGGGCAGAGATCCTGCTAACTGGACAGCAAACTGTAGATCAGATGTGGAAGATCCTGCTAAGTGAACAGCAAACAGCACAGAGGTGGAAGATCCTGCTAACTGTACAGTAAGCTGTAAGATCAGATGTGGAAGATCCTGCTAAGTGAACAGCAAACAGCACAGAGGTGGAAGATCCTGCTAATTGGAATGCAAACTGTAGAACAGAAGTGGAATATCTTGCTAACTGGACAGTAAAAAGTAGATCAGAGGTGGAAGATCCTGCTAACTGGACAGCAAACAGTAGCCCAGAGATCGAAGATCCTGCTAACTTGACAGTGAACAGTAGCCCAGAGGTCGAAGATCCATCTAACTGGTCAGCAAATCGCCCAGAGGCTGAAGATCCTGCTAATTGGAAAGCACACTGTAGACCAGAAGTCGAAGATCCTGCTAACTGGAGAGCAAACAGTAGCGCAGAGGGCATAGATCCTGCTAACTGGAAAGCAAACAGCCCAGAGCTGGAAGATCGTGCTAACTGGACAGCAAACTGTTGAAGAGAAGTCTAAGATCCTGCTAACTAAATAGCAAACAGTAGCCCAGCGTTCGAAGATCCTGCTAACTAGACAGCACACAGCAGCCCAGAGGTCGAAGATCTTCTAACTGGACAGCAAACAGTAGCCCAGAGGTCGAAGATCCTGCTAATTGGACAGGAAACAGACCAGTGGGCGAAGATCCTGCTAACAGGGCAGCAGAGAGTAGCCCAGCTAGAAATCCTGCTAACTGGACAGCAATAAATTGGACAGTCATCCTGCTAACTGGACAGCAAACAGCCCAGAGGTGGAAGAACCTGCTAACTGGGCAGCAAACAAAAGCCTAGAGGTGAAAGATCCTGCTAACTGGACAGCAAACAGTAGCCCAGAGGTCGAAGATCCTGCTATTTGGAGAATGATGCAAACTGGCTTCCAGAGGTCGGAAGATCCTGCTAACAGGACAGCAAACTGAGTAGCTCCCCCAGATTTTGTCGAAAGATCCTGCTAACTGGACAGAAAACAGTAGCCCAGAGGTGGAAGATCCTACTAACTGGACAGCAAACTGTAGCCCAGAGGTGGAAGATCCTGCTAACTGGACAGCAAATTGTAATCCAGAGGTCGACGATCTTGCTAACTGGACAACAAACAGTAGAAAAGAGGTCGAAGATCTTGCTAACTGGACAACAAACAGTAGATCAGAGGTGGAAGATCCTGCTAACTGGACAGTAAACTGTAGATAAGAGGTGGAAGATCCTGCTAACTGGACTGCAAACAGTAGCCAAGAGGTCGAAGATCCTGCTAACTTGACAACAAACTGTAGCCCAGATGTGGAAGATCCTGCTAACTGGACAGCAAACAGTAGCCCAGAGGTCGAAGATCCTGCTAACTGGACAACAAACAGTAGCCCAGAGGTCGAAGATCTTGCTAATTGGAAAAGCAAAAGTAGCCAGAATCGAAGATCCTGCTAACTGGAGAGCTAAAACAGTAGCCCAGAGGGTCGAAGATCCTGCTAACTGGACAGCAAACAGTAGCCCAGAGGCGTCGAAGATCCTGCTAAAAGAACACAGCAAACAGTAGCCCAGAGGTCGAAGATCCTGCTAACTGGATAGCAAACAGTAGCACAGCTGTCGAAGATCCTGCTAACTGGACAGCAAACAGTAGCCCAGAGGTCGAAGATCTGCTAATGGACAGCAAAAGTAGCCAGAGGTCGAAGATCCTTCTAACTGGACAGCAAACACTAGCCCAGAGGTCGAAGATCCTGCTAACTAGACAGCACACAGAAGCCCAGACGTCGAAGATCTTCTAACTGGACAGCAAACAGTAGCCCAGAGGTCGAAGATCCTGCTAATTGGACAGCAAAAAGCCCAGAGGTAGAAGATCCTGCTGACTGGACAGCAAACAGTAGCCCAGAGGTTGAAGATCCTGCTAATTGGACAGCAAACAGTGTCCCGGACGTCGAAGATCCTGCTAATTGGAAAGCAAACTGTAGACCAGAAGTGGAAGATCCTGCTAACTGGACAGCAAACACTAGCCCAGAGGTCGAAGATTCTGCTAAGTGAACAGCAAACAGCACAGAGATGGAAGATCCTGATAACTGGACAGTAAACAGTAGCCCAGAGGTCAAAGGTCCTAATAACTGGACAGCAAACAGTAGACCAGGTCGAAGATCCTGTTAACTGGGCAGCAAACAGTAGACCATAGGTTGAAGATCCTTCTAACTGGACAGCAAACAGTAGCCCAGAGGTCAAAGATCCTGCTAACTGGACAACAAACAGTAGCCAGAGGTGGAAGATCAAAGATGCTAACTGGACAGCAAAAGTAGCCCAGATGTTGGAAGATCCTGCTAATGGACAGCAAACAGTATATCCCAGAGGTCGAAGATCCTGTGTAACTGACAGCAAAACAGTAGACCAGAAGGTGGAAGATCCTGCTAACTGGACAGCAAAAAGTAGCCCACAGGTCAAAGATCCTGATAACTGGACAGCAAACAGTAGGACAGATCGAAGATTCTGCTAACTTGACAGCAAACAGGAGCCCAGAGGTCGAAGATCCTGCTAACTTGTCAGCAAACAGTAGCCAGAGGTAGAAGATCATGCTAAGTGGTGCTAAGCAAAACAGTAGACCAGAGGTGGAGAGATCCTGCTAAACTGGACAGCAAACAGTAGACCAGATGGTGGAAGATCCTGCTAACTGGACAGCAAACTGTAGCCCAGAGGTCGAAGATCCTGCTAAAGGACAGCAAACAGTAGCCCAGAGGGTCGAAGATCCAGCTAACTGGACAGCAAACAGTAGCCCAGTGGTGGAAGATCCTGCTAATGGACAGCAAACAGTAGCCCAGAGGAACAAAAGATCCTGCTAACTGGACAGCAAACAGTAGCCCAGAGGTCGAAGATCCTGCTAACTGGACAGCAAACAGTAGCCCAGAGGTCGAAGATCCTGCTAACTGGACAGCAAACAGTAGCACAGACGTCGAAGATCCTGCTAACTGGACAGCAAACAGTAGTCCAGAGGTGGATGATCCTGCTAAATGGACAGCAAACAGTAGCCCAGAGGTTAAAGATTCTGCTAACTGGACAGCAAACAGTAGCACAGTGGTGGAAGATCCTGCTAACTGGACAGCAAACAGTAGCCCAGAGGTCAAGGATCCTGCTAACTTTACAGCAAACAGTAGCCCGGAGGTCTATGATCCTGCATACTGGACAGCAAACAGTAGCCCAGAGGTCGAAGATCTGGTTAACTGGACAGCAATCAGTAGACCAGAGGTCGAAGATCCTGCTAACTGGACAGCAAACAGTACCCAGATGTCGAAGATCCTGATAACTGGACAGCAAAATGTAGCTCAGAGGTCGAAGATCCTGCTAACTGGACAGCAAACAGCCCAGATGTCGAAGATCCTGCTAACTGGACAGCAAACATTAGTCCAGGGGTCGAAGTTCCTGCTAACTGGACAACAAACAGTAACCCAAAGGTCGAATATCCTGCTAGCTGGACAGCAAACAGTAGCCTAGAGGTCGAAGATTCTGCTAACTGGTCAGCAAACATTAGCACAGAGGTCGAAGATCCTGCTAACTGGTCAGCAAACAGTAGCCAGAGGTCGAAGATCTGCTAAAACTGGACAGCAAACAATAGCCGAAAGGTCGAAGATCCTGGTAACTGGACAGCAAACAGTAGCCCAGAGGTGGAAGATCCTGCTAACTGGACAGCAAACAGTAGCCCAGAGGTGGAAGATCCTGCTAACTGGACAGCAAACAGTAACCAAGAGTAAGAAGATCCTGCTAACTGGACAGCAAAAGTAGCCAGAGGTCGAAGATCCTGCTAACTGGACAGAAGACGGTAGCCCAGAAGTGGAAGTTCCTGCTAACTGGACAGCAAGCAGTAGCCCAGCGGTCGAAGATCCTGCTAACTGGACATCAAACAGTAACCCTGAGGTCGAAGATCCTGTTAACTGGACAGCAAACAGTAACCCTGAGGTCGAAGATCCTGTTAACTGAACAGCAAACAGTAGACCAGGGTTCGAAGATCCTGTTAAATGGACAGCAAACAGTCCCAGAGGTCGAAGATCCTGCTAACTGGACAGCAAAACAGTAGCACCAGAGGTCGAAGATCCTGCTAATGGACAGCAAACAGTAGCCAGATCAGAGACGAAGATCTGCTAACTGGACAGCAAAAACAGTAGCCCAGAGGTTCAGGTCTAAGATCTGCTAACTGGACAGCAAAACAGTATTAGCCCAGAGGTCGAAGATCCTGCTAACTGGACAGCAAACAGTAGCCAGAGGTCGGAAGATCCCTGCTAACTGGACAGCAAACAGTAGCCCAGAGGTTGAAGATCCTGCTAACTGGAACAGCAAACAGCCAGAGCCCATGGTCGAAGATCCTGCTAACTGGACAGCAAACAGTAGCCCAGAAGTCGAAGATCTCCCCTAACTGGATTCCCTCCTCAAACATACCTAACCCCTCCCATGTGAAAAATTCCTGTAGGTCAAGATCTGCTAAGCACATTAATGGACCAAACAGTAGCCAGATTACGAAACTTAATCCTGCTAACTCCATGGACCAGCAAAACAACACATACCCTAATCCCAGAGGTCAAAGATCCTGCTAACTGGACAGCAAACAGTATTACATCCAGAGGTCGAAATTCATCCTGCTAATGGAATCAAAAACCACCTGTAGACCAGAAGTCGAAGACTGCTAATCCCTGGACAGCAAACAGTACATCAGAGGTGGAAGATCCTGCGCACTGGACAGCAAACTGTAGTCACCCATAGGTACCGAAATCTCTTGCTAACTGGACATTCAACTCCCAAACCCTAATCCCAGAGGTCTAAATCACCTGCTAATGGACATCCCAAACATAACCTACTCCCAGATCGAAGATCCTGCCTCCCCTACAGCACAACTCAGAGCCAGAGTCTCAAATCCCATTCCATCCCCCATAACTCAAACTTTCCTCAGAATCACCTATCCCCCTCCAAACTCCCTCTCTTATTCGGACAGCATCAACCAGCCCTCACCCATACTCCCCTATTATCCCCCACTATACTACCTACTTACTCACATCAAACCCACACATACGAAGATCCTCCCCCACTAGCATCACATACCTATTCCTCTATATCATCCCTAATTGGACCTAACATTCTCCTACCCCTAATACTCCTATCAGATCATCATATAACTCACCTCAATCAAACATTCCCCCCAAGTGGAAGGAAGATCCTCCTCAAACAGCAAACACATACCATTCCCCCTCCCTAAATTTAATCCTCCATACCCCATTCCTCCATTACCAATCCCTCCTAACATACTCCCTAATCCATCCAACTTTCCCCTCCCTCTAAAACTCCCCCTACTACAACCCCTTCCATCCCCTACATCCTCTTTACTCCTCACATACCCCCTAAATTCCCTCCCCCTACTTATCCTCCCCTCACCCATATCCCCTCCCTCACTCCTACTTATCTCCTCACCACTCACCTCATCCCCTCCCCCCCATACTCCTTTCCCCCATCCCCCTACTCCCCTCTTATCCTCACTACCACTCCCCAAATCCCCATATCCCTCCTTCCCTCCCCCCCCCCATCACCTACCCCATCACCCCTACCCCCCCTAATCCTCCCTCATCCCCATTCCTCCTCCCTCCCCTACCCCTCCTACTCCTCACCTCTCACACCCAATTCCCCCCCCCTACTCCTAACATCAAATTCCCATCTCCCATCCCCCATTCCTCCACCCCCTTACTCCCCATTACTCCCTATTACTCATCCCACCACCATTCCCTCCCCCCTACTCCCCTCTTATCCTCCTCACCCCATTCCCTCCCCCCTACCCAACTCTCCTCTATACCTCCTCACACCATTCCTCCCCCCCCTACTCCCCTCTTATTCCTCACCATCCACCATTCCCTCCCCCATACCCCTCCTCCTTATCACCCTCAACATCACCATTCCCTCCCCCCCTACTCCCTCCTTACCCACCCTCACACCCATTCACCATTCCCCAACCCCCCTACTCACCTCACAACTCCTCACCATCCCCCCCCTCCCCCCCTACTCCCCTACTACCTCCTCACATACCCATTCCCCCCCCCTACTCCTCTTATCCTCACATCACCAATTCCCTCCCCCCCCCTCTTACCCCTCCCTCACCATCCCATTTCTCCCCCCTACTCCCCTCTTACTCCTCACATCACCCATTCCCTCCCCCCCCTACTCCCCTCTTACTCCTCACCATACCCATTCCTCCCCATACTCCTCTTACCTCCTCACCATCACCCATTCCCCTCCCCCCCCCCCATCACCAAATCCCAATTCCTCCCCTTCACCCTCAATCCAACATCCCCCCCTCCCCTCTTCCCCCCTCAACCCCATTCCCCCCCTCCCCTTACTCCTCACAATACCTAATTTCCCCCCCCCTCCCTACTCTTACCTCACAAACCCATTCCCTCCCCCCTACTCCCCTACTCCTCTAACTTACCCCTCACCTCTTACACCATATTCCCTCCCCCCTACTCCCCTCCATACTCCCCTCCTCACCAATACCCATTCCCTCCCCCCTACT
>JAMPIV010015686.1:0-65131 GCA_024509875.1 Oreohelix idahoensis
GAGAGATTTCGCTCTCCTAGTCTGTTCCTCCAGTTTTATATAAGTCTGACCCGAGACGGGATTGTCATCTATCTGGGTTAAATTTTTCTTTGTTACTCGTAGCATTGCGGCATGTTAATCCATTCTTGTGAAGACTGGGGTGTGAATAAAGGGGGCTCCCATTCCACTTGAGTCTTACCCTATAGATAATAATTTAAGTTTTTCCTTTTCATGGTCCTAAAGTATGCCCCGGTTTGTGCGGTATACTAGGTCCTTGGTCACGATATTTTCCCATTTGAAGGGTGTTCCCCGATAAATTGTCCATGAATATGACGCCACGATGCTTCTACAGAAGGATTGTTTCCAACAATCGACATTTACGTCGGGCCAATAGTATTTTCGAGCAATCTTTTGGCAGATGGTACCGACTTTCTCATGGTCACCATCTTTTCCTACATGTAAGCTCCTTATTAAGTTTGCCCTATAACTCTTGGAAGAAAAAACTAACTGTGTCCTATCCTCAGCCCTGCGCCCTTCTAAAAAATCTCCTCTGGATGAGCGTTTATAGGCTCACCTTCTTCCTCCTTCTTCTGTGACCTGGTCTGCACTGTCGCCATGATCACAGGTTTCTCGGGATTCCCCAAGAAGACGTATCTACACCCCAATATCAGAGGGTAGATTGGTTCATCTATCACTGCTGCTCTGATTTCTCCTTCCACATAGCGAGTTTTCACCGTTATCCTTGCGATGGGAAGTGTCATGAGTGGTATGTCCTTAGTCGCCCCTTGTATTTTCACTGTTTCTGTGGTATACTGACTTGGGTCCACTAGGCTAGACTTCACAACTGAATCATAATCCAAACCTGTATCATAAAGGCACCTTATGGTGACCCCATTACAAATAACATCCTCACAAACTGGGGGGGTGATAAGGTTCCTGTTGTCCCTTAGGATTAACCTTTAATCTTTGCGTCCCCGACTTCATTGCAGCAATGTTTGAAGGTTTCCTTCTACAAAATTCGGTGTTATGGTTATCCTTCTTGCACCATTTACACCATCTTTTCCCTTGGTTCAACGGTTTTCTTTCATTGAACTTTTGGTCATTGAACTGTGAGTTTCTGTCGCGATAGTCATTTCTTGGCCGCTCAAAGTTTGTCCTACCTTTATTTCCCTGCTCTCTATTATCAAATTTATTAAATTGCTGTGGAGCTTTAAAATTGTCTATGTGCTTCTTTTAGCACCACTTACCTCTGCCTGAGCTGCCTGATACCTCTCAGCAACATTTAAAATTTCCCCCAACTTCTCTGCACCTTGTTCCATGAGAAATTTTCTCATGTCTGGAGCCATGGACTCTCTCAATTGCTCAATCATGATCATTTCTTTAAGATCTTGGGTCTTCCCCAGAGCCGTCCATTTCTCCAAATAGGTTTCTAGTCTGGCAGAGAATTGGTGGTATGTCTCCCCAGACAACAGTTTGGCATTTCTAAATCTCTTACGATAAAATTCACCATTCTTCTCGTACCTTAATAACAAAGCCTGCTTTAACATGTCATAATTGTCTTGGTCTTCCCTGTTCATTTTGGCAAATACTTCATAAGAAGCACCCCTCAATCCCTGTGATAGCTTTAAACTCCACCTCTCTCTCTCTAACCCATATGTAGTAGCTAATAACTCAAAACGTCCTAGGTACCCCTCTATGTCATCGTCTTTTTCAACAAAATGGTCTAAATGAAACCCCATAGCTGAGTTTGAGGCTCCCAGACTGGGCGTAGCATCTGAGGCAAAAGGGCTGGCACCATTTTCAGGGGCCGGGCCTTGTAATTCCAGCTCCCTTAGTCGTAATTCGTGCTCCCTCTGCAACCTTCTATCTTCTGCCTCCCTTTCGGCAGTCAACCTTTTTTCTTCTGCCTCCCTTTCGGCCTTTTTATCTTCTGCCTCCCTTTGCTGTCGTTTTTCTTCTGCCTCCCTTTGCTGTCGTTTTTCTTCTGCCTCCCTTTGCTGTCGTTTTTCTTCTGCCTCAATCTGCAGCCTCTTAATTTCTCTATCAGCCTCAATTTGTAACCTCTTCTCTTCAGCTACCTTTCTATCTTCCCTTTCAATATATTTATCACATTCAGTCGTTACGTATTGAATTAAAATTTGACCATCCATCCCCATCTCCTTCGCAGTGAGCACAGCAGCTGATCTAAACTTTGCTAGCTCAGCCATACTTTTCAGACAATATAATAATATACAAGCTAAGTACTTCTTATGACTATAATCTAACTAATTCTAACTAACCAGTTAACTAATTAATTATTACTGGCTGTGAAGATTCACCAACTTTTATCTGCAGGGACACTTTTAATTTTAAGGGAAATTTTACAATTTATTTCCCTACTTTTATTTCTCCCACCAGGAGATCCTAATATTACTGTTGGGCTAATTATCCCTGGACAAGACCCCAATTTATGTAGTGGTATTGATGGTATTGTATGATGGTGTTATTACTACATGTAAATTGTATGAGGCCAGCTGTGAAGGCTCCTGAGATAAAATGTAATTGAGAATTGTCAGAAGGCCTTTCTTGCTACCACTACGACCTCACACTTAATTTTTTTTTTATGAATGTAGCTACGTAAAGTGTCTAGGGTTATGATGTGTACTGTGGTGTGATAGTTATAAATATACCCATAGATATTTAACAAGACTAATAAGATTAACAAGTGTTACAATACACTGAACTAACTCACGGGTATAAAGTTTTTGATATAATTATATTACATTTATTTGTTCTGGATCAAGTTTTATTTTTGACCAGAACTTGTTTTAAAAGAAGGATTTAAAATTTATGAAAATTATGCATGGAATGTTACATAATAAATGCAAAGTGTACATATTTAAGTACTAGAATAGTTAGTTTTATTAAAATGTTCTGGTAGTCAGCTACTAGGGAGGATATTTATTGTCTGTGCTGTTGGGGTGGTCTCATCACACCTGTCTATATTGACTATACAGTGTCCAGAAAATGGTGGGAATTTTTATGGGGTATCAGCAACTAAATGGGGTTGGTGAATATCCAGCAGACCAGAGGCTCACTCATCTGGTATTTGTAGCTCTGGTGCTGAAATCAGGCGGTCCCACCTCTCCGTGCTGGCGGGCAATAATGGTGGTCTCTGTCACAAGGACTGCACAGATACACTTGTGTAAATCACCACCCGAGTAGATACTGCTTCGTTGACGACAGAAACTCGCAGCTCTGCAATCAAAGTATGGGCCATGTGTCAAAATCTATTCTCTACCCACGTCTGGACACCACACTGACACAACAACCACATTATACAGACAGGTCAGATCTCTCTGACCAAACAGCACAGTTACCATGGTGGGTTTACATCCGATAGATCCTCCCAGACTATAGATTCTGAAAAAAAATAATTATTAGTTTTCTACCCTAAAAGAGGATAGGTAATATGTTTCCTTATTCTCAACTCTTGATCTGTCTTGCATAATCCTTGCTGGTGTTTAGGTACATTGTTAGTCCCTAGACCCTGACTTGGGCGGGGGGTCTAGAGCAAAATCCCTACTTGTTTGTAAGGCTAGATTATGATATGGCAGTATCAAATCACTCGAACATGAAACAATATTCAAAATATATAAAGAAATAATTTCAATCTTACCAGATTATGAATAATTAACACAGAAGTGCTAGCAAAACTCAGCTGAGCTGCTGGCTATAGGATGGCGTCCCTAAATTTAACTCACTGTCTTTCATATGGGAAAACACCACACTTTAAAATCTGTGTCTAACACTGAACAATTATTGAAGAATGACCCCAAATGCGCTCTGAGCGCTAATAATATGATTGTCTGTGGCCAATCACTGCCGAGGTTTATTTTTAATTTCAAATTTCCTCACTAAAGTCATTTCAGTCAAGCTTCAGTCACGTATGGATGGTTATCTGTTAGTCTGTCCGTCTCTACTTGTGTTTCTACAAAATTGTGCTCGATTTTTGACCCAACCGTTCCCTCCCCTTCAAATTTTTGTTGTAAAAAGTTATATTTAGACACAGCTACCACCAATGTCCCTTCACTTCTATGCCAAGTAAATTTGAACATCTGGGTCCAAGGTCGTGTTTTTGTGTGCAAATAACCACACTTTAGATTCAATTCAGTCTGTCGATGATGTGAACTACACTGTCTTTTGTCATTATTTTCAATATTATCTATCCGTCTGTAAAATTAAGACCATATTCGTTCACTGCTCAGAATAGGCCATCTGGCCAGCTAATTTTTATATTCCTAACATTAATATTAAGAAAAATTTACTTTTTAATTTTTGTAATTTTTTTCAGACATCTGCGTTCTTCCGCTCAAATTCAAATCAAGCGCTTGGTATCGCAAAACGTCCAATTCCGTACCTCGTGTCAATTTGGGGGACTTGAATTTTTTTACTTTCATCCATTTCCCCCCCCCCCCCCCAATTGCGTCTCTTTAGCCTTTCCAGTCATATTTTTTTCCTTTTTGATCCTCCGTTCCCCTCCGGTCTAGCAAGTCAAATTTATGGAGGGTGATGACCCGCGGTCTAGGCGATCATGTACATCAGCAGCCTACGCATTATGTTTTTATCCTTAAATGTTATCCTTGGAGGAATTTTACCGTTGTATCTCTGTCAATTTCACTACATCCATTCTTTAACCCTTTGATTGCTGTGATGATTTCTTCTTTTCGTGGGATGTCTGTATTAACATCTAGATCATTTTCAGCCTCAGGAACATTCAATTGTGTCTCTGGTGGTTCCTTATTCAGAGTTTCTCTGAAATGCTCTGCCCATCTTTTTTTCCTGTCCCTCTACTGTCGTGATGAGATTTCCGTGCTTATCTCTTACTAATGTAATATTGCTTGCACCCCGTTTTCCACTGATGATTTTAGTTATTTTGTATACTGTGCTTTGTTCATTTCTCAGTGCTGCCTCTTCTGCAAGGTCATCCAGAAATGTCCTTTTGTTAGCACGGGTTTGACGTTTTACTTCCTTGTCCAGCTGACTGTACTGTTCACTATATATTGCCTTTAACCTGGGAGACTTAACTTCTGTTTTCTTTCTTTTTATTTCTTTTCTCTTCGCTATGGTGTTTAGCGTATCTGGTGTTATCCAGTCTTGGCTCTTTCTTTCCTGGAATCCCAAGCATGACTTGCTGCTTTCCTTGTATATTGTTGAGATGGTGTTGAATCTCTGGTCAACATCATCGGTCTCTGTTCTTTCCTGGCTTTTGATAATCTCATATCTTCACTTTACGTCGACCACGAAAGCTTTTCTGGTGAGGGGATCCTTCAGTTTCGTGATGTTGTATCTTTTCTGTTTGACTGCAACTGGTCCAGCAGCTCTGAGTTTCACTTTCAGTCTTGCTACTACTAGGTGATGATCACTTCCCACATCTGCGCCTCTTCTTACTTTCACGTCTTGTAGCGCATGTCTCCATCTGCCATTGATCATTATCTGATCTATCTGGTTTCTGTCTCGTCCGTTTGGTGATTCCCATGTTAATTTGTGCACTTCCTTGTGTGGAAAAAGTGTTCCTCCAATGACCAGGTTGTTAATACTGCAGAAGCTTATTAATTTGTCCCCATTCCCATTTGCTGTTCCACTGCCGCATTTCCCCATTACTCTTTCGTTATAATTATTGTGTGCTCCCACTTTCGCATTTAGATCTCCTATTACTATAATGAGATCGTACCTGGGTGTAGTTTCCATTTCTGTTTGTTCCTGTTGATAGAACTCGTCCTTGATCTCTTCATCGCTGTCGTTTGTTGGTGCATAGCATTGTATAATTGTGGTGTTGTTAACCTCCCTCTCAGTCTTGCTCTTATCAGTCTGTTGTTGATGGGTTTCCATTCCAGTAAAGACCATTCCATTCCTTTCTTCAGGATAATGGCTACACCTTCGATGTGCTGACCATCCTCTCTGCCAGAATAAAGTACTGTTTCCCCTGTAGCTGTTTTTATTCTCCCCTTACCTGTCCATCTGCTCTCGCTTATTCCCAGGATATGTATCTTGTAGTTCCTCATCTCTGCTGTGATTTGTCTCAGCTTTCCTGCCTCATTCATAGTTCTGACGTTCCAAAAACCAATTCTGGTTTCGTATTTTGCGGTCGGGGCATCCGTTTTCATGCCAGGGGCTTCCTTTCGGCTTTCACCACTGTCAGTCATACGAGCCTGAGACTCCGGATGTCCGCCCCACAGCAAAGTTTTTCCATTTATTGTTGTTTCCGTAACATGTGCGATTTTTTACATAGACAGGGGTGTCGGCCCTGTGCTAAAACCCCCCAACCTGGAGGACCAGAGTACCAGCTTTTGTCTGACCCCTACCCACGCAGACCAGTCCAGCTTGGTTGAACCTACCAGGAGTAAATCTCCCACTGGCATAGCTCTGGGGATTGTCAGGGTACACAAGCTGCCATACCGCTACAAGGTATAGGTACCATTGATGGCAGTGTTAATGCTACAGAAACTTATTAATTTATCACCATTTTCGTTTGCTGTTCCGCTGCCGCATTTCCCCATTACTCTTTCATTATATGTATTGGGTGTTCCAACTTTCGCATTGAGGTCTCCCATTACTATGATAAGATCATATCTAGGTGTCTCTTCCATTTCTTTCTGCAGTTGTTGATAGAATTCATCCTTGATCTCTTCATTGCTGTCATTTGTTCGTGCGTAGCATTGTATTATTGTAGTGTTGGTGAATCTCCCTCTCAATCTTATTCTTATCATTCTGTTTGTGATGAATTTACCGTGATACAACGTTAAAATATCTCCAATTATAAAGATAACATGTAGGGATAAAAATAATGCATGAGATACTAGGAGACATGCTCGCCTATGCCAGCATTTCCTACCGCCATTGAAACTAACTAGTTAGACATGCAAACGAAACGGTACCCTTTTAGACAGGAGGGAAACGGAGATAAAAATCATTGTGACGGTCTGAACACGTGTTTGAATCTAGAAAGGCAAAAAGACGTAATTTGTAGTTTAAAGGAAAAAATTACGCCACTAGTTGACACAATGTAAGGAAATGGACAGAAAAGACCCTAGCTCTTGTTAGAAACAGTCGTATCTTAGACGTTTTACCGTACTTGGTTGTTTTGTTCGAATATAGCGGCAAATGCCATACCCAAAGGTTCAAAACATATTTCAAAAAAACTAACCTTGAGAAAAGTAAGGTTTTCGTTAATAATAAAGTTATGAAAATAAAACCTAGCTAGTTTGATAGCCCATCTTAAGCTGACAAATAATATACTTTTATTTATACAGACGGACAGATAACAAGGAAGATATTGACCAAAGACCGTATTGTTCCTATCAGACTAGCGAACAGTATTGTTGTGCATACTTTCACTAAAAGTCACTTTTTGCGTCCTTGAGACAGGAAAATGCAAAATTCAAACTGTAATGAACTAGCGGGGCAAAGTCGGGAGATAGTGGCTAAAAATAACTTAGGAAGCAGGTTTGTGTCGTTTTTACATGTAGTTAGCCCAAAACAACAAGTGAAATTGGGGAAAAGCCAGAATGTGACCGACGTACATTTGAGAAATTGAGATGTACTTTTGACTTTATTTTCAAAATTCAAATTGAAAAAGCTTGGTCTTTCGATCTGATTGGCCAACACATTTTTATATTAGCAAGATAGAGACGCACATTTGTGCCATTCGATAGAAGTCTGTCCTAAAACACAGTTCATAACTGCTAGTGGTGTTTTCCAGGAAATATACATAAAATTCAGTGGGACGCCATACTCTAGCCAGCAGCTCAGCTGAGTTTTGCTAGTATTAAGTAACTGTGTTCTCACTTTCGAATTGTGGTAAGGATAAAAGCATTTATCTTGTTTATTTTAATATTTTGAGTGATTGATACTGCCATATCATGGAAAATGATTACGACAAGTAAGTGCTTGCTCTAGGTCCCCAGCCGCAGTTCAGGGTCTAGAGACAAACAAATAATATATGGACACCTAACGAAGACTATGGAAGGCGGATCTATTATTGAGATCAGTGGGAACATATCACCCATCTTATTGAAT
Organism: Oreohelix idahoensis; assembly: GCA_024509875.1. Taxonomy (NCBI): domain Eukaryota; kingdom Metazoa; phylum Mollusca; class Gastropoda; order Stylommatophora; family Oreohelicidae; genus Oreohelix; species Oreohelix idahoensis. The sequence continues at coordinate 8,038 of JAMPIV010015686.1, forward strand.
GACAGAGGAAACTATTGAACATATCTCAGATGCAATGCAGTCTTGGGGAACTGGTACTATGTGAAAACAACTGGGTGAGATGTGTTATGTTGGTCAGAGAGATCTGACCCAGTCTGTGTAATGTTGTTGTGTGGTGTTGTTTGTAAGAGTGGCTCAGTAGGTAGAGTACTGACCCATGGCACAAAATTTTGTTTCAGAAGTTTCTGTTTTGGCACTAAAGTGGTGCCAAATGCTGTTGTAAAAATACACAAGCGTGTGCCTGTGCAGCCTAACATTATTGTCAGTGAAGCCTAACATTGGTGTCAGTGAAGCCTAACATTGGTGTCAGTGAAGCCTAACATTGTACTCCAGCTACGGAGAGGAGTGGGCCACCAGACTCCTGTACCAGATCTTCACAGGCGAGATAAGTGAAAACCTGGCCTGCTGGAGATTCACAACTATTCCACCATCAACTAAATAAATAAATATTGAACAATATAACATTTACTTCATTCCATAAGTCAATGGACAATGATTTTGGTAGTCACAGATTGGGCGTGATGACGCCACTCCAACGAAACATCCAGTGCTAGTTCTCCCAAAGACATTATAAATAATAGTAATATTAACCAGTCTTATAATATACCTATGTACACAAATTACATTTTATTATGCCACATATTTTTGCATTTCATTAATAAATTCATATCATTACATATGTTCTGACCCAAATAAAACTTGGTTCAGAACTAATAAATTTAAAAAATTGTTAAAACTAAAACCATAACAACCAGAGTTAGTTCCGTGTATTGTAGAGTTTATTATTATTATTAGACTTAATAATTACATGTGTGTGTCTGTATATTATATTCACTACACATTACATTTCAGTACCCTAGACTTTTTAACGTAGCTAACATTCATTATAGTAAAACAAGTCTGTTTGAGGTCGTAAGTGGTAGCAGAAAGGCCTCCTGTAAATTCACATAAACTTTTATCTCAGGAGCCTTCACAGCTGACCTCATACAGTACACTAGGTAACATAACAAACATACAATAACATCAAAAACCACTACATTGTTGTTGATGGGTTTCCATTCCAGTAATGTCCTTTCTATTCCTTTCTGTAGAATAATGGCTACGCCTTCTTTGTGCTGTCCATCCTCTCTTCATGTTGTTGTTTTAACTTTTCCTGCCCCTGTCCATCTGCTCTCGCTTATCCCTAGAATGTGTAATCTATAGTTTCTCATTTCTGCTGTGACCTGTTTTAGTTTACCCGTCTCGTTCATTGTCCCGACATTCCAAAATCCTATTCTTGTTTCACGTTTTGCGGTCAGGACGTCCGTTTTCGTGTCAGTGGCTTCCTTTCGGCTTTCACCACTGACAGTCATACGAGCCTCAGACTCCGGATGTCCGTCCCGCAGCAAAGTTTGTTCATTTGTTGTTGTTTCCGTAACTTCCATTTCTTTTTACATAGACAGGGGTGTCAGCCCTATGCTAAAACCCCCAACCTGGAGGACCAGGGTGTCTGCTTTAGTCTGACCCCTGCCCGCGCAAACCTGTCCAGCTTGGTAGAACCTTCCAGGAGTAAGACTCCCGCTGGCATAGCTCTGGGGGTAATCAGGGTACGCAAGCCGCCATACCTCAACAAGGTATTGACACCAGTGATGGCAGGATCGGTCTAATTAGCCTGGTATTATTACGATTCACCTGGCGAAACGTAAACAAGTGTGGGAGTGGTAAGAGCAAATATAATGTAGGTGCAGGAAATTTGTCAAATAGTAGGACAATGAATGCGGGAAATGAAGAAATAAAGTGATAATGTAGGAGATAACGAACGTGATGTACAAGGACATACACAAATATCGTTACATATAATATCCTACCCAAAAAACTTCCTCAATGCGCTAGTGGTATTCAGAATATAGTCACACTTAAAGTGAAATTTCTAACGAAATTAACATAATGAGACGACAGATAAGACACAGAAAATTTGCTGCAAACCTTAAACAGAGACAAAAGATTGACTAGAATGTTGACAAGGAGGGAGGAAGTTTTGCTCACTACTAAAAGTGTACGCATTAAGGAGTGTTGTAATGTTGTATCTGTTCTGATTTGGTATGTGGGAGCAAGTCTGCATTTAATTGCTTCATAGTGTTGACATCGAAAAAAGAAAATAATACAGATTTTCAATCGCACATTTCGTTATCTAACAGAAGCATCGTTGAGGTTATCTCGCCCACAGCTTGGATTCGCCGATACGCCTCTGCCCTTAAACAAATGCAAAGCACAAGGTGCAGTCGCACAACTGGCTTTCAGGTACCTGATGATTTTTTTTTTTTTTTTTTAAACATAAACATTATTGCTCAGGATGAAATGTTTTTGCGAAGGGGGACTAAATGGAAATCGTGACACCAGAAGTTATACTTACGCATTTATGACGTGAAGCAGAAATGACGCCAGGGCGATTTGGGCCAAGTCGTAATAGACCCCAAAAAATTCCTTCGTTTTCTATGGCGGGATATACTTGACAAAGGATCTATGATGTGACGTCATACCTGGCAGAATTCCTGTTCGTTACACTTTTTTTGTTCAAATATTTGTTGTCCCTCTTACTCCGGAAGAACTATGGGCCGAGTTTGTTTCTGAAGATAAAAATCTCACTATTTTTAGCCAGTTTGAACTTATTCAGCGGTGGTGGGGATACAAAAGCTGATATTTTAATCCCCGCTCTGAAAATCAAAAGTATGTTGTTTCCTGTCTTCGTTAAATCCTTACAGCCAGCCTTCGCAGGAAATCATCATCATCAGCTGCAATCTCCGCAACGAAGTTTAACTGTAATGGATCTTCTACGTTTTCTGTCTCTTGTCTTGATGGTGCACTCTGACAGACTCAGTCCTGTACATCTCTTGTCTTGATGGTGCACTCTGACAGACTCAGTCCTGTCCATCTCTTGTCTTGATGGTGAACTCTGACAGACTCAGTCCTGTCTATCTCTTGATGTTATCTTCCCACTTATAGCGCAGTCTTCCCATTGCACGTGTGTCTTCAACTCTGCCTTGGGGACATACAACAAAAAAGGGGGGGGGGGGGGGGGGTTAATTGTTGTATTCATAACTTACAATAATTTTATTGAGATAAGTTTTCTGAGATCGTACAAGCTAGCACAAATCTAAGAAGCGACTAACAGGAGGTTGTGCAAGGAGCTAGCAACATCATCGTGTAAACTAAATTGATACAGAAACGCTTCTGCAAGAACACATGCAAGTCTTGGTGCCGAGTTCGTACCGGTGGATAGGTTGCCATGACGACTCTATGCTCTATAGGAACCGAAACTGGTAATTATGATCAAAAATTAGCTTTTAATGCCACTAAATATTATTCATAATTGTTATATCTTTCATCTTAATATATTAGAACGAAATTAAAGATATGAATTCGGGAGTAAGTTAGTTAAAGGACTGCACGTTTTCCCTAATCTGCGTCTTCATCATAGAATGTGTACTCATTACAACTTTATTTTTAATAATGTACGGTAGGGTGCCTTTGGGCGGTGCGGCCGCACTGGGCGCCGTCTTGGAAGAAGGCGCCAAAATGTATTTTTAAATAATTATTTAAAATCCGTAGTATAGCAGCTGTTGTCATGACATTGGGGTCTCTAGCAAGGACGTTGTGATGGACGAACTCAGCTGACCCGGATTGACCCTGAATTTTGTTGGATGAAAGAGTACGACCCTTTGTAACGACCCCTTCGTATAGCATCAGTGGCCCCGAAAATTGTTGTAATTCTTGTCGTACGGGACTTCTTTTCACGTGGATTCATTAGCTATGCAACTGTTCCACACAGAGGGCAAACACGTTTGCTGATTGATATGCAGACAGTTTACCTATCGTTCATTCTGGTCATCGCATTGATTTAAGGAGAGATTAAATCACGCCCACTAACATCTCTTGAACAATCATAGGCAGGTATTTTAACTAACTTGGCCAGTGGGGGGCGTTGCCAGAATCAAACAGATAATGCGACCACGATCAAAGAGACAGACTGAGGGATTTCAGGGGAGACTATCGGCGCTATCAAAGACAGTAGTGGTCCCTGATACGAGACGCAGTTTCTTGCCGCTATTTTCGCGCCTCGGTGTCAACCGCAGAACCGATCGCAGGGAAAGCGAACGGGGAAAGCCGAAACGGGCAGCAGCGAGCGGAGATACGGAAACCAGGGGGCGGCTTCTCTCCTTGATTTGGCGGTCAGATCCCCCAAAGTTTCTGGGATGAAAAAGCTGTCAAGTTTCTCATGTCCCACTCAACTTACATTCCATTTTAGATAAATAGACCATGAAGAATAGACACTTTATCACTCGCTGGCCAGACCTTTACAGAAGCACTAGCTTTATTGAAATCTTGTTATAGATTTTCCCCAGGATATATACATTGCATTGATTTCTATTCTGTGCAAAGCGGTAATATATATTGTGTAAAGTGATCAGTGGTCTAGTTCAGTCATTCTATTTCAATGGATTTTGTGTTGATTTAAATCTATTAAATTAAACCATCTCAATAGTTCCAGTTGTAAATATAATGATCTATCTATTATATTATTTCAAAAGATAATAGATGCTTAAATTCACTTTTAAAGTCGCGAAGGAATTTATAATTAATAAATTCAGTTAAGTCCTAGTTTCATAGATGTGTGTTTTAACCACTAGAATTCGCGCAGTGTTTATTAAATACATAATTAAATACTCGGGTTTTTTTTTTTTTTTTTTTTTTTTTTTTTTTTTGCGTTCGCCCGCTAATACTCGAGGCGAAATCTCAGGTTATTATTTTTTATGTCTAACCTGACATTGATTTTACGTGAGTATCCCTTTATTTCTTGTACAGAGACAGGTGTCCCTCGCCATTCAGGCAAATACTCTCCGATTTCGGAGGTACCCATTGCAGCTGGGTCGGCTCAGGAGCCGCCAGTCCCTGGTCGACGACACTCCTTCAAATGTCCTCGCCAGGTCTCGAGTTAATCCAGTCCAAATCCCGGTCGACGAAAAATCCTCAAATGCCGTCGCCCGGGTTTGATCCTGTATCACCCGGTCGCCAGAGCGGTGTTGTAACCACTACGCTAGCGCGGCTCCCCTAATACTCGAGTGTATTATAGGCTTAACGGGAAATTTATCGCGCTTGATTTTTCGGTATGTTACATGTCTTTTTTCTTTCATACAGAGTGATCGTAACCTGCGGTCCCAGCTAAATAAAGAAAGAAATAAAGAAATCATCCTATAAACTTCCAGTCATATTGAAGAAACATTTCTTTTAAATATAATCTTTGTGGCGGTCCTTTGCGACCTAGCTGTCATAATTAAATGAAATAAAGCCCACCCAAGAACATTTAAAAGAACAATCGTCAAATTACCATTACAAATCAGTAAGACAAACTGGAAGGTAATCATCACCAGTAGCGATAATACATTTACTGTTTACTGTGAGAGAGTACATATTTTCCTGACTGTGACTGAGCCTAGTTTTTCCTCAATTGGATTTAATAAAACTTTCCGGTCAGTTACTATCATCACGCATTGAAGGAATTTTACCATAGCGGAAGATTAAAAGAGACCACTTCATTTTCACCCCTGTGCCGAACTGTGTCAGTGCCATCCCATAGACTCCTTTTTTTATATAATAAAAACACAAGAACTCTTAGCCTTCAAGTCTTGCGATAAGTGAGAATATTTGTTACCAGCAAAACCTCGCAAACATCTGGGGCGGGACATCGAAGTGCTAGACAGTTTCACATGTCAAGAGAGTACATGCTGTTTTTATATAATTTTAGGGATCGTCTGAGGCTGCATTCGGTAAGTGTGTGAATATATGAGTGTGGATCCTCACGCGTGTGCATGAATGACAGGAAATTTAATCTTTTTTTCTCTTGTAACCCTTTTGTTAACTTTCGTGCCTGGTAATATAATTTTTCTGTACTCCCTGCACTGTTCCTTTAAGGGGGAGGTGATAATTGGTTAACTCTATTTTAAACCCCCCTCCTTTCCATTTGCGTAGTAAAGGGAAGAACAGTTGGGAAGAACAGGGTTTTTTTTCTATCACCTATACCTAACTTTGTAACACCTCTTTCAGAGCAATTAACTTCACTGTTAGGTTAACGTACCCATGTTCCTGATATTATCTATCTCTGGACTGGGTTTATCTTTGTGCGCGCAGAGGTGTGTCTGGAAAACTGGCAAATAATTGTTTGACCGGGAGAGTGGAAGAGAAGATTGAGAGAAACGATTTGTCGTAAATAAGTCTGTCTTTACTCTCCTCCAGCACGCTGTGAAGCAACTATTTAATCTCTACATTTTCTATCACTGAGCTTTCCATCATCATTTTCCACTCTAAACCGGACCACTATTTCTAAGACTCTTTCTCTCAAAATAAATTTACGACAATATTTGGGGGCTGGTCCTGGGATCTTGAGCTACATTTGAGGCAATCGCATAGCCGGGATAAAGATATTTTGAGTCTGATTTAGTCTGGGTCTAACTAGGTAGAGTGTGAATGATCTGTCTGTGTGAATTAGGGAAATAAATAAATAATTACACCCCTAGACAAACGTTCTTTAAGTATTTGGGTTGTCCACACAGCATATTTACAGGTTGTTTTCTCTCCACAGCAGTAGAAAGTACAGATAAACAAAAATATTTGCTATTTTAATTATCCTCTGGCGGAGATAATTCAATTTCTTTCTTTATAAGAGTTGCTGGGATTGCGTGATTGTTTTACAGTCACTAAAGGTTTTTGAAGTTAAAAAGAGTTGAGCTTAGCTAAAGACGGATTGTTCTGATTTTTAAAAAAAATTAAGTTAACAACGTCTCATCTCAATAATTGACTTTAGGGACGGAGTTTGTTGTCAGAGATTTAAAATTTAGGAAAAAAAAATTTATTTTTTTTCCTCTTAAATTGTTTACTATAAATTTTCTCGACTTTTAGTAATAGTAAAATTTTTTCCAGTGTAACTTACCATTTAGTGGCATAGTCGCTTGCGTTTAGAGCCTTAATTGCCAGATAATAGCAGCGATAAGTTTGCACAGTACAGGTAGGAGGTAACACAGGTAAATTTATACTTGTGTTTTTTTCTCGTAGCGGTTCAGAGTTCCTCCCTTTCGCGTTGCTTCTTACTAGTTCTCTAGGCATACTTCATCTTATTCTTTAACAATGGCAGAGAGGATAAAGATGAGGTCCATCTTGAGGCTGGAAGCGAAAGAGGCAGGATTAGATGCAGAAGCTGCAAACGCGTTTATTAACCAGGAATTGGAAATATATGACGCGGAGCAACAGAGAGCCGAAGCTGAGAGGAAGGCGCAGCAACAGAGAGCAGAAGCTGAGAGGAAGGAAGAGAAAGAAAGAACAGAGAGGAGAGAAGCCCAGGAGAGGGCAGATAAGAAAGAAGCGGAAGAACGTCTTTTGGAACAGAAGAAAATTGAAGCAGAGATGGAAACTCGCAGGGAGAGAGAGAGAGACAAGGAAAGACAGCATCAACTGGCGCTTAAGGCTCTAGAGAGTCGGGGCGCCTCTACTTCGACTAACGGAGAGCCGTCTTCGCCCCAGTCTCAATCAATGGACCTCTCCAGTACTCAATCTGCCCAATTAACTGCAATGTCCTTTTCTTTAGAATCTTTTCCTAGTCCTAACGAAAAAATTGACAGCTTCCTAGAAAAATTCGAGAGACTGGCGAATCTTTATGGATTAGAGAGTACCCGCTGGGCGCTTAAACTCTCAATGTCACTGAAAGGCAATGCTTATGACGTGTACACAAAGCTGGGACCGAATCAACATGATTATGACCTGTTGAAGAAGGCCTTACTACAGCAGTTTGAGATGACTGCCCGAAAGTTTCTGCAGTTGTTCAGAAACAGCCGAAAAGAGAGCACGGAAACATTTCCCCAGTTCTCTTCACGTCTCACGGGTTATCTGACAAAGTGCATTGAATTATCTGACCTACCTCTTTCATATGAGGGACTCCTCGAACTTGTTCTTGTGGAGCAGATAAAATCCACTTTGTCGAATGAAACTCGTAGATTTTTGGCTGAACAGGGGGCAGTCAGGCTTGAAGACATACTCAATAAAGCCGAACGCTATAGCAATGCAATGGCCGAACTTCCCAGCACAAAACGTAAACCCACAGATGAGCCATCTCGAAAACAGAATCTAGAGCAGTCATCCTTTTCGTCCAATTCCTCTCAACATTATAACCAACGAGATAACAATACCCAGAAACCCCCCCCCCAGGAAAAATCGAAATTCTACAAAACCGGATACCCCCCCCCCCCCCCCCCCCAACAACAATTCTGATCAACCCAACAAGCCTACGTGGCAGCGCGGCCACCAAGGTCAAGGAAAAGGGAAGACCCCTACACCAGGAACGTCTGATCAGGGCAAACAAACCGGTGCAAACCGCATTGGATGTTTGCATACAGCCTCGAAAGGTAGAGTCAATGTCAGTGATTCTCAACCTGAGGGGGACCGACCCTCAACTCGAGGAACTGTAATTTTGAACGGTACCTCTACTACTTGTCTTTTTGACACTGGATTAAGTTTTGATTGTATTGTCGCTAGGCACCTAGTCAAACCCGGTCAGGAGACAGAGGAAACCGTCAAACTTAGTGGAGTTTTCAGGAGTGATGCACCCAGGACGCTTCCTATCGCACTGGTAGAAATACACTCTGACTTTGTCAGAGGTGTTATTAAAGCGGCCATTATGGATGATCCTATCTACCCAGTTATCTTGGGATGTAGATATGTGTTCATTGGGAGACCTAAGGAGCCGATTGTGGCAGCGGTAACCACAAGAGGGCAAGCCAAGAAGGAGAGGGAGCCTGCGCCAAATTTGTTGCCGAATGAACTGAAGGAGGCGCAACAAAAGGACCCTACTCTGGCGCCCTGCTTTAAAAAACTGCCCATGGCTAAGGACCCCAGACACAACGGAGACATCTTTTCTAAGGATGGCGTATTGTATCGTAGAACGGGCAACCCGGACACGGGGAATAACCAGCTCCTAGTACCGACGCAGTACAGAAACCAGATCTTAGAAATGGGGCACTCTCTTCCCTTTAGCGGACATATGGGACAAAACGCCACTATTCAGCGAATAAAAAACCACTATTGGTGGCCAGGAATGAACTCTGACATTGTCAGGTATGTGAAATCCTGCGCCCAGTGCCAACGGGTAGCACCCAAGCACTTGACACCCCCAGTACCTATGGGGCAAATGCCAATAGTAGGGACTCCATTTGAACGGGTTGCTGTCGACATTATTGGTCCCCTGGAAAAGACCAAAAGAAGGAACAGGTTCATCCTGACCTTAGTCGACACTTGCACTATGTGGGCCGAAGCCGTACCGCTACCATGCACTAATTCCAAGCATGTCGCAGAAGCCCTTGTGCAAATTTTTACACGGTTGGGATTCCCTCAACAAGTTCTGACGGACAATGGATCCCAATTCCGTAGCCTGTTAATGGAGGAGATCTTTAAGATCTTGAGGGCCAAACATATCCACACAAGTCCCTACCATCCGGCCGGAAATGGGCTCGTGGAACGTTTTTTAACGGTACCCTCACCATGATGTTACGTAAGCTGGGTCAGGAGAAACCGGAAGACTGGGACCAATATATATCGGCTGCCTTATTCGCCTACCGAGAGGTACCCCAAGCGTCTACGGGTTTTGCGCCAGCTACACTTTTATTTGGCAGACCTATTAAGGGGCCACTAGAAGCCTTACTTCGGTCCCTGACAGACCAGAAGGCTGATGAGACAGTCGTCTCTGCAAGCAAGTATGTATCTGAACTTAAGGAAAGGCTAAAGCTAGGATGGGATCTAGCTACTACCAACCTTAAGAAAGCCCGCGCTAAAATTACTAAAAGATACAACAAAGCTGCAAAAGAGAGAGAACTACAACCAGGGGAGAAAGTCCTATTGCTACTTCCAACCGGAAGCAATAAACTTCGCATCGGATGGCAAGGACCGTTTACCGTCCTTAAAAAGATCTCACGTACCAACTACAAGATCTCCATCAAAGGAAAGGAGAAGGTCTTCCACATAAATCTACTTAAGAAATATTTGGAAAGACCAGTGCCATCCTCCGAGCATCTCCTGGCTGTCGCCATAGCAACGGAAGACGAGGAAGATGATGATGGTTGCATGGAGTATCCACTGCAACCCACAGAATCCTTTAAAGATGTCAAGTTCGGCGACAATCTCTCACCAGAACAACAAACAGAAACCAGGGCTCTACTAAAACAGTACAGTGCAGTCTTAACGGATGTACCTGGTCGAACAAATCTCATTGAATTTGATATGAAATTAACAAACGAGACCCCTGTTCAAACCAGAGTTTACCCCATCCCGTACGCTAAAGCTGATGCACTTCGCGGAGAAATAGACAAGCTGCGTCAGGCAGGAATTATCAGTGAGTCTACATCTCCTTACAGCTCGAGTGTAGTGCTGTTGCAGAAGCCCAATAAGGAAGTTCGGCTGTGCATTGATTACAGGTTGCTAAACGCTGTAACGGAATTCCAGCCCGAACCTCTCCAAACTGTTTCTGAGTTGTTCACCAAGCTCAGCAAAGCAAAGATCTTCTCCAAGATAGACCTCAGTAAAGGTTATTATCAAATACCAGTCAAGGAGGAAATTAAACCTTTGTTAGCTTTCAGCACTAGCGAAGGACATTACACATTTAATGTGATGCCGTTCGGTTTGCATAACGCACCAGGAGTGTTCACCAGGATGATGAGGAAGCTTCTAGAACCTTTGCAAAGTCCCCATATCCATAATTTCATGGATGACATCTTAATTGCATCGGAAACCTATGAAGAACATATTGCTACGGTTGCTATGCTCCTCAGGAGACTACAGGAAACGGGTCTCACAGCCAGACCTAGCAAATGTCTCATCGGGTTTGAACAGTTAGACTTCCTGGGGCACACTATTTCTCACGGATGCAGTTGGCCTATTAAGAAGAACGTGGAGAAAATAATGGCAGCAAAAAGACCCCGAACGAAGAAAGACGTACGTTCCTTCATATCGCTATGTGCATACTATCAGAAGTACATCCAGAACTTCAACGGACTGACGGCACCTCTGACTGACCTCACAAAGAAAGGTTGTCCTGATAAGGTCATATGGGATCAAAAGTGCGAACACGCGTATAGCACTTTGAAAGGACAGTTGTCTGCATACCCCATTTTGAGGTTGCCTGACCTCAAGAAACCTTTTGTACTGAGAGTCGACGCGTCAGGTCAGGGCATCGGGTCAACACTGCTTCAAGCCGATGACAGTGACCTGAACATGCTATTTCCAGTTGCCTATGGCAGTCGGAAATTAAATAAAGCTGAGCGGAACTACAGCGTAGTTGAAAGGGAATGTCTTGCTCTGATTGACGGTATCAGACGCCATCATGAGTTCCTCTATGGTACATCTTTCACGGTGCAAACAGACCACGCTCCGTTAGCATTTCTTGGTGCCAATAAAGAATTTAACGCTAGGATCATGCGTTGGGCCCTCCTTTTAAGCGTTTATTCTTTCAAAGTGGAATATATTCCGGGAAGACAGAACGTCGGGGCTGATTTCCTGAGTAGAAACTGGACTACAGAGGAAGAGGAGGAAGGTGAAGATACCAATCATCCAAAAGTTACCGATCAGGGCAGCTTCGTCGTCATAAATCAAACATGAAAACACGTTTTCACGTCTCAAAAGAGGGGACGATTGTGATGGACGAACTCAGCTGACCCGGATTGACCCTGAATTTTGTTGGATGAAGAGTACGACCCTTTGTAACGACCCCTTCGTATAGCATCAGTGGCCCCGAAAATTGTTGTAATTCTTGTCATACGGGACTTCTTTTCACGTGGATTCATTAGCTATGCAACTGTTCCACACAGAGGGCAAACACGTTTGCTGATTGATATGCGGACAGTTTACCTATCGTTCATTCTGGTCATCGCATTGATTTAAGGAGAGATTAAATCACGCCCACTAACATCTCTTGAACAATCATAGGCAGGTATTTTAACTAACTTGGCCAGTGGGGGGGGGGGGGGGGGGGGTGCCAGAATCAAACAGATAATGCGACCACGATCAAAGAGACAGACTGAGGGATTTCAGGGGAGACTATCGGCGCTATCAAAGACAGTAGTGGTCCCTGATACGAGACGCAGTTTCTTGCCGCTATTTTCGCGCCTCGGTGTCAACCGCAGAACCGATCGCAGGGAAAGCGAACGGGGAAAGCCGAAACGGGCAGCAGCGAGCGGAGATACGGAAACCAGGGGGCGGCTTCTCTCCTTGATTTGGCGGTCAGATCCCCCAAAGTTCCTGGGATGAAAAAAGCTGTCAAGTTTCTCATGTCCCACTCAACTTACATTCCATTTTAGATAAATAGACCATGAAGAATAGACACTTTATCACTCGCTGGCCAGACCTTTACAGAAGCACTAGCTTTATTGAAATCTTGTTATAGATTTTCCCCTGGATATATATATATATTGCAGTGATTTCTATTCTGTGCAAAGCGGTAAAATATATTGTGTAAAGTGATCAGTGGTCTAGTTCAGTCATTCTATTTCAATGGATTTTGTGTTAATTTAAATCTATTAAATTAAACCATCTCAATAGTTCCAGTTGTAAATATAATGATCTATCTATTATATTATTTCAAAAGATAATAGATGCTTAAATTAACTTTTAAAGTCGCGAAGGAATTTATAATTAATAAATTCAGTTAAGTCCTAGTTTCATAGATGTGTGTTTTAACCACTAGAATTCGCGCAGTGTTTATTAAATACATAATTAAATACTCGAGTGTATTATAGGCTTAACGGGAAATTTATCGCGCTTGATTTTTTCGGTATGTTACATGTCTTTTTTCTTTCATACAGAGTGATCGTAACCTGCGGTCCCAGCTAAATAAAGAAAGAAATAAAGAAATCATCCTATAAACTTCCAGTCATATTGAAGAAACATTTCTTTTAAATATAATCTTTGTGGCGGTCCTTTGCGACCTAGCTGTCATAATTAAATGAAATAAAGCCCACCCAAGAACATTTAAAAGAACAATCGTCAAATTACCATTACAAATCAGTAAGACAAACTGGAAGGTAATCATCGCCAGTAGCGATAATACATTTACTGTTTACTGTGAGAGAGTACATATTTTCCTGACTGTGACTGAGCCTAGTTTTTTTCCTCAATTGGATTTAATAAAACTTTCCGGTCAGTTACTATCATCACGCATTGAAGGAATTTTACCATAGCGGAAGATTAAAAGAGACCACTTCATTTTCACCCCTGTGCCGAACTGTGTCAGTGCCATCCCATAGACTCCTTTTTTTATATAATAAAAACACAAGAACTCTTAGCCTTCAAGTCTTGCGATAAGTGAGAATATTTGTTACCAGCAAAACCTCGCAAACATCTGGGGCGGGACATCGAAGTGCTAGACAGTTTCACATGTCAAGAGAATACATGCTGTTTTTATATAATTTTAGGGATCGTCTGAGGCTGCATTCGGTAAGTGTGTGAATATATGAGTGTGGATCCTCACGCGTGTGCATGAATGACAGGAAATTTAATCTTTTTTTTCTCTTGTAACCCTTTTGTTAACTTTCGTGCCTGGTAATATAATTTTTTCTGTACTCCCTGCACTGTTCCTTTAAGGGGGAGGTGATAATTGGTTAACTCTGTTTTAAACCCCCCCTCCTTTCCATTTGCTTAGTAAAGGGAAGAACAGTTGGGAAGAACAGGGTTTTTTTTCTATCACCTATACCTAACTTTGTAACACCTCTTTCAGAGCAATTAACTTCACTGTTAGGTTAACGTACCCATGTTCCTGATATTATCTATCTCTGGACTGGGTTTATCTTTGTCTAATAAGCGGGAAGGGCTTAGTCGATACCAATCTTCTTCACCCCTCCCAAACTTGTTATTTGCATTTGTGTACTTATGATAATTTATGTAATACCTGATATTTGTTAGTGATTGATGTTTAAGGTTAATAAAACCACATAAACTCATTTAGTACTGTGTTGGAGATACCCAAAGCCCAACATTTCCCCTATTCGTTTAATATAGTTTGTATCTACGTCGTCTGTGTGTTTGAAAACACCAAATCGGTGTGCGCGCAGAGGTGTGTCTGGAAAACTGGCAAATAATTGTTTGACCGGGAGAGTGGAAGAGAAGATTGAGAGAAACGATTTGTCGTAAATAAGTCTGTCTTTACTCTCCTCCAGCACGCTGTAAAGCAACGATTTAATCTCTACATTTTCTATCACTGAGCTTTCCATCATCATTTTCCACTCTAAACCGGACCACTATTTCTAAGACTCTTTCTCTCAAAATAAATTTACGACAGACGTGGCCAACCCGGTTTCAGCGTTTGCCGGCTATGATGGTGCGCGTGTCTTCTTGGTTGCTCGCGGTAAGCAGTTATTGGTTAGTGATAGTATTCGGCCAAATACTTAGAGAATTTTCCTTAGGCAGGTTGTGTGGAAAGAGAACAATGTTGACATTTCCTTTTATGTTATTCTCTAGCATTCCGCACCATACAGAAGCACAGAAAGTACACATCTCTCATTTAATCTTAATTTAGTGTTTGAGCTGTACTTGGAAAATTTTCAGATGTTGTTTAGATCAGCAGTGGATGTTTTGGCTTTGTTCATTCTGTTGTTCGTGTCTTTGCTCCGTCGTGTGGTGTTACTATACATCCTAGGCATGTGAATTTGTTTGTCTGGTCTAGCTTTTGGTTCCTTATTTTAATGGGCTCAAGATTTCTTACGGTGAGTGAAATGACTTCTGCCTTCGCACCACCCTGAAAAATTTCTAGATCCGGCTCTGATGTAAAGTGAACTATTCGTTCAACGTTATTTTGTCGCTTCTAATGGCCTCATGGAGCCGCGGTAGCGCAGTGCTTAGTGCACTGGCTTCCTAACTCGGTGGTCCATGGTTCGATCCCCAGTTGACGTGGGATGTTTTAGACCGCAAACGGCTCCAGAGTCGACCCAGCCTCATGAATTGGGTACCAGGACAACTATAGGAAGGTTAAGGCGGCCGGCGTGATGCTGACTACATCACCCCTAGTGTGCCGATGGTCAAGAAAATACGGGCCTAACACCATATTCCCAATATGCCTCAATGGGCGTCTAACGGGATCCTTTACCTTTTTTAATGGCCTCATAGGAACTTTCCGCCCAAACCTTGCATGATGAACAGTAGCAGAGTGGCTAAAGCACTACAATTATTGAACCGTATGTGTTCTACCGAGCATCTGTACCTGCTTGGATCTCTCCTCTCTAGCGGCACAGTTACCAGTTACCAGTTTCCAGGATCGTTATTATTATTGTTGAACAGAATCGACATCCTTTCACTCCGGGCAAACTCATAGGTGCTCAGTCTCCCTCAGCATATGACGAAGAGTTTGAATCAAACTGTTACTGTAGCTCGCTGGTTGTACACGACGGATGTATCCTCTCATACATCCATATCTGCTAGCCTTACGTTTGATGCTAAATTCCAACAGTCTTAACCTTGATGATTCATCTACTGCAGTGTCGTTCAAAAACAACTTGGATGAGAACTGTGGAGGCCGAGAATCTAAGAATGAACCAGAGCTGGGGCACTGTATGAAGGATGACCGCCGACCGAACAAAGTGGAAGCAGTTTGTTGCTGCACTACAAGACGCCACCAGGCGTGATGGCCACTGACCGCTTTGACAGTCGGCGGTTACGGATCTAAGAAGAAGTATCGATCTCTAACAGGCGATCATTAATTGTTCTCAGTATCTCTCCCTTGTCAGTATCCAGTGTCCCCACTGTGGGTGCTCTTGATGCCAGTTGTCAGCTCTCTTATAACCGCGTACCCCTGCATTACCAGAACAGTAGACACACACCAGTTCCTGCAGATTCGAAGCTTCTATGAATGTTTTCCATTCATGCCGTAATTAAACATTTTGAACCTTTCGAAGCATGGGCTGAGAGACTGACATAATGGCTGCCTTTGTTAATGAAGTTTCAGTTAGCCATCTTAAGGCTGCAGTAGCTGCCTCAACCTCCATTCTCATGCTGGAAGTTGTTATCTTGTAAGCCCCTCCATGTTCGGCGACGATTCTGCCCTTACTCTAGCAGAAAAGCCCCAACCTGATTTCTCACCACGGATCACAGACTCATCAGTACACACAATGGCATCATTATCCCCGGCAAGATCATGTATCAGCTGATTAATTTCCAGTTCTGCTTTCCCGTTGCTCCAAGTTCTACACTCTCAACCAAGGCTGATGATGACTTGCTGGTAGTTAATCCAGTTCTTATTTGACTTACGCCACTCTTCGTCTTTGAATATTTTTTGGGGGTGGCGTCACGCTCTAGTCTACCTAGCTGTAAATGGGTACCTGGCTCGGCTCTGGAGTTAGGGAAGGCAATGGCAGGAAAGAAGGGAACTGGTCACCACATTTCATAAAAAGAGGTCCTAATCTGGTTAAGTCTTTAACACTTGACGCCCCTGCGGCCGCATCTGCAATGGGACTATCTTTACTTGTGGCTGAAATATGTTCTACCACAGTGTGGTGGTTGTGGCTGAAATATGTTCTACCACAGTGTGGTGGTTGTGGCTGAAATATGTTCTACCACAGTGTGGTGGTTGTGGCTGAAATATGTTCTACCACAGTGTGGTGGTTGTGGCTGACTGTAGAGCTTTAGCTCATGCAAGGCCTCATGTCTGGCACTATCTGTTCAAGGTCTCACAATGGTGTCTTTATCTTTCTTGTGTCTGACTGTAGAACTTTAGCTCATGCAAGGCCTCATGTCTGGCACTATCTGTTCAAGGTCTCACAATGGTGTCTTTATCTTTCTTGTGTCTGACTGTAGAGCTTTAGCTCATGCAAGGCCTCATGTCTGGCACCATCTGTTCAAGGTCTCACAATGGTGTCTTTATCTTTCTTGTGTCTGACTGTAGAGCTTTAGCTCATGCAAGGCCTCATGTCTGGCACCATCTGTTCAAGGTCTCACAATGGTGTCTTTATCTTTCTTGTGTCTGACTGTAGAGCTTTAGCTCATGCAAGGCCTCATGTCTGGCACCATCTGTTCAAGGTCTCACAATGGTGTCTTTATCTTTCTTGTGTCTGACTGTAGAGCTTTAGCTCATGCAAGGCCTCATGTCTGGCACCATCTGTTCAAGGTCTCACAATGGTGTCTTTATCTTTCTTGTGTCTGACTGTAGAGCTTTAGCTCATGCAAGGCCTCATGTCTGGCACCATCTGTTCAAGGTCTCACAATGGTGTCTTTATCTTTCTTGTGTCTGACTTCACTTCTCTTATCCGTGTTGATTTTTAATCTCCCTATTTTTCTTTTACCCTGGTAATCCCAGAAAGTGAAATGCCTTCTATTGCTATTCAGTGGTCACCAATCAGTTTACGCCACTCCTTCCTGTCTTGTGCCATCCCCTAAAGCTCTCTCTCTCCATGTCTACTTTATCCCTTTTGTGTCAGCTTCCAGTTTCCTTCTCCATATGTTTTTAAGTCTCGCTTGACTCCGTTTACCGTCGGTGTTCCAGAACAAGGACTACCTTGTAATGATATCAGCTAGTTCATTTAAATTGTGTCATATCCACTGATAATTTCTTGTTCTCATATCTTTTTCCTATGGTATTTTCCAGTTCTTTCATCGCTTCCACCACCTTGACCTTGTCATACAGTTTTAATCCTCCTATCTCGTTCAAGCACCCGGTTATGAAATGTGTGCCACCATTCTCATCTTCATCATCATCATCATCATCATCATCATCATCATCTGTTTTTTCCACCTTACGGAACAGAGAGCCACAACTGCAGAAGGCTCACGAGGAAATCAATGTTGCAATACATGTTTTTCTGCAACAATTTCTTTTACATGATGAGGTTTCCTGCTCCATTCACAACTACATATTAATAGCCTCTTACGGCATGCCCGAGTTAGCACTAGGCCTATTCTTCATGCTTTTCCAGAGACCCAGAGGAAACTACTCAAGGCATGAAACGTATGTACTCAATGAAATGTTCCGATTTATTTTGAACATTTGCTTACGATTAGCCTCGCTTTTGAAGGTGGTATTACCAATATGTTTTCGTCTTTTTATATTCCAGGTCCGCTGGGATTGTGCAAGGACATTTAAGAAAATCTAGTAATCCTGACATCAGTTCTTCCGGTACATGTTGAGCTGCATATAGTGCAACCTGCACGTGAATTGTGAGTAAGTTAACGTGAGTAGATTGCGCGCGCGTACTGACTCATAGCCTCACACGTTAAAAATGTTCTAAGCCTCGTTGTCAGGTTGTCAGAACAGGAAACCTGACGCTGCAAGGTTTGCCACACATCAGATTAGAACATTCGGGTCTTTGAGTCTGTGGCTGTTCTCCGCCGACGCAGGGTCACATGTGCCGTTATTTATTCTTGTTTGTCATTGGCTCTCACTTTTATTTTTATGACCAGTTTCTCATTCTAACTTCCTGACTTTTTCATTTTATGCCAGAAGAAAATGTGAAACGCATTGCGACAATGGATAAAATTGATGGAAAATACTAGCAGAGGGATAAAGAGGGTTGGCATTGTAGAACGAGGGAAAAAAGTCAGCAGAACAAATAAACGGCGTTAGGGACAAGAACTGCAGAGTGATATGCTTGCCTACGCCACAAGACACGGCACTAGAAAAGTAGATTATGAGAGAGCAAATGTAAGAATGATATAGTTATATAACCAACTATATCTTTTGATGTGATCAGTGTAGCCATTATTTCTGCTTGAATTCATTGTGATTTGTCTGTCCTCAGTCAATTCGCTTCTTGGTGCCGGAACAACACGTTATGTTTCTGTGTTTGGAATTACCGGCGACTTGTTTTGGTTTCTATGTAACTTTTGCATCGTTCTCGGTTAGAAAGAAGCAATCTACTTTCTTTGGGCATATTATGAGAAGAAGAAAGCTGAAATATATCGTGAAAACATGAAAGATTCAAGGAAAAAGAGATAGAAGAAGACAAAGAGAGCAGATACTAGACAGTTTAACATCGTGGCATGGACAGATATCAACGACAGAATTGATAAATTGTACTGGAGCCAGGAAGTTCCGGACAGACGTGGTCACCTACGCCACCAGACATGGTATTTGAAGAGCACTGTTCTCTATGAATTATCTCCCGTTTGTTCACCACATCTCACCATTTCTTTTTGTTTGTCTACTACTTTCGTTTTTCAGGCCGTTACAAATAGGCAGACATGTATGCAGGCAGACAAAGAGACAGATAGATAAGGAAACAAACAGACATACATGCAGGCAGACAAAGAGACAGATAGACAATCAAACAGACAGACAAACACGACTGTCACGGCGCTATTTCGCAGTGACGAAAAATCAGACTGGCTACATTGAGGTTGGCAACATTGGGATAACAAAACCGGCAAGTCATCTGAATAGCGGAAGCGAAAAATACAAGTATTAGGCACGAAGTAGTCAGTCAGTTGCTAGCCAGCGTCCAAGTGAGGACGGAGATATTTTCCCTTGCCAGCATCCGTGCTGTGGAGTTTTGCCATGGACTGATTGTTATAAGTAATTGCTATATTTCGGTTTGTGTGGATTATGATGTGTAATTCTAGATTTGTGTAGTATCTAGTGGGCATTTTCTACAGACCGCAGATTTATAGGTTGTCAATGAGTTGAGTGTTCCATTGTCACAGTTTTGCCGTTCATTGTGAGCGATAGTCATTGCAGTGTTCGTTCAGTAAGTCATACTGGAGTGTATGATGCTAATAGATTGAGCTGTTATTGAGGCAAGTTACATTGTCATTATTTCATTGTATTTCATACGTTTGTTGGCCGTGTGAGGCCTGATTGTGTGTGTGTGCATATTTATTAAAGGGAGATTCCTGTTAAAGGTGTTGATTACTTATGTCAGCCATTGTAGTGTGGTCGTACTCCTAGGGAGCAAACCAATTACTGTTGTTATTATTATTATTCTAAACCCACATTATAGTGGTGCAGCACAGTGGAGTGTTATCCATGATTAGTGTTCTGAACAAATGTCCAGAGTGACAACAGCGATCTTCACTAAAGGAAGCCTATACTAAAGCATTCATGTACATTTGCAGCAGTGGTCACTGTACCAATATTTTTGACGCGATAAGGTTGCCTGTCCCATATACAGCCTTATATTACTCGCCACAAATGACATGCCGGAGGGAGCAATAGACGTATTGTTTCTTTGTCTCCTCAGAGACCCCACGTACTTCACGGAGAAAAAAAAGAATACAAATTAAATGTTTGTGAATCATGAAATCATCTTCAAATCTTACCAGCTGCACGTGGAGCATACGACCCTGCCCATTCACGCACAGCCTTCCTACCCGTGTACATCGTTTGAAGGTCTTTCTGTGTCTTCCTTATGCCTTCTTAGCTTGTTTAGATTATGATTGGATACCGTAAATGTATGCTGTTGTATTTACCTTTATAATGATGCATGCTTTTAAATTAATGCTTAACGTAACATATGGGACCAACGGGCTGATCACCCGTTTGCCAGTCACTTCGATTACGGAAACAACAGCAAATGGATTGATTTGCCGTTGCCCTTAAGACGCCAATAGGCGTGATGGGAAACAATGGCAAAGAAAACCTATCTGCTGTTGCCCTAAGACGCCACTAGGCGTAATGGCCACTGACTGCTTTGACGGTCGGTGGCTAAGGACGGAAGAAGAAGAAGAAGAAGAAGTAACATGTGGGAATGAAAGAATATAGTATGCAAGATAAGTGAGAGTGGAAGGGCAGAATGTTAGACCGGCCTGCGCGCTCAATTCTTAACACTTTGGAAATAATGTTCGTTCTTTCGTTCTCCAGTTCCATATAACTGTGAATGATTAGGTCGAATCCAGGGCCGGTGTTGGAGGCACCAAAGACGTACTCGGCAACACGCACTGTACAGTGCTTCCTACCGTCAGGTAGGAAATACTGGACACGTGATTCTTGCCTAGGTAGCAGGCACTTAACTCAGGCAGGAAGCACTGTACAGTAATTCTTGTCTGAAAAAAAATTGGTATATCACACTGCGTTGTAGTTATTGTAATCCATTATGCAGATATTTCCACCTTTCCTTCCTTTATTGGCAAAAGACTGGAGAGATAAAGAGTAAAGATGTTTTTATGTTTGCTTCATATGTTATTCATTTATAGTTGTTGTCGTACGTTAGGTTAATTGTTTTATTGGGCCTCGTCTAAGTAAAGAGTGAATGTTGACAGATACACAAGAATGTATAGAATAGATTTCACAGGTGGTAGGTTGAGGGAAAGATATGTCTCTGGAGTGAGTAAGTTTCTCTCCTCCAGCCTATCCGTACAACTGTGCTTTGTTACAAGACAGTCTTTGCCTCCCTATCTAAAATAAGAGCAGGTTACTCTACACACACAACAATATGTGACAACAAGACACACAAAACGTGAAAAAACTAAGGATAAATGGGTATGGGTCTGACCAACGCACAAAGTTAAGTTTTCTTTGTTGTTTATTATCACTAAACTGGTTACAACATCAAATACCCAAAAGATATCAAGAAAATCATTTTACATATAGAGGAAATAAAGAAGGATGGTGCTCCTTCACCGTATAAAGGAAAAACAAACCCAAAGAAATATTAACCCAAAGGTTGAAGGTTAGCACTAGGTTATAGAATAACAGTATTGGTACAATATAAGACCAAGTAAAGTAAACAAAATCAAACAACCAAATTAATAAATAGTTTCCAGCAACAATAAAATCATCACACGCTCTCTCACTCACGTGGTCACCTCTCACTCACTTACCTATTTGTATTCTTCCCGTGTGTCTGTGGTATCCCTTGGTAAATTTATTCCACGAACATAATCCCTATTTCACTGTTGATTAATGTATCACCCCCAGCTGTCGAGGATACAGATTGGCCCCAGTCCATTCCCCCCCCCCCCCCAAAAAAAAAACTAATGAGGTGAACGCCGAATATGTTTATTCTCCGATAAATCCTGGATGCAATATAAACCATAAAGGTTTTCTTCACTGTTCTAAAACTATCACTGTTCCTCAGATGGGTGCACAGTGGAATATAAGTCTAGACACAGGAACTACAACTGAATATCTTCGTTGTGACAACTCTTGCAGTGTTGGGGCGGGCGGGGAAAAATAGGCTTGTTTCCCGCTCGGGCTGGAACTTCTATCTGGATACAGGGTTTACTAAAAATATTGAATATTGTGAGAATCCTTGGTGTTTACCGTTTAAGAGAGGGGAATAATTCTAGTATCTAGAAAAATCCCGGTTGCTTCAAATGTTAAAAAAAATGATGATGATGATTTTCTATCGGCCGACTCTTTGCCAGAGCGTCAGTCTTGCATAGTGTATAGATTAGTACTCCACTGGAATACCACTGTCAGGTGTTGGGGAAAATAATAATAATGTTTCAGGTATACGCCACTGTTGGCAGATAAAAAGTAATATCCTGGATTTGGTAAGTCCAGTAGTATAATTTTTAGTCACAAAATATCATCGGCTAGTACACACTTATAGAATGAAATGGAAAAAGACCGCTGGTCGTCCCCTTGGGGATCAGGTCTGCGAAAAATACAAGAAAACATGTGTGGGATAATGCTAACACTCTATGTAAATAAATAAATGAACATATATGTATATATATATATATATATATATATATATATATATATATATATATATATATATATATATATATATATATATATATATATATATATATATATATATATATATATATATATATATATATATATATACGTGGACACGACAGTCTCTCGTCCGCTCTGTCAATCCTGACAAATTTAAAAGTTACACGGTGTTCGTTCTACGCCTACACACAGACATCGCTGGCCGCGGATTTGGGTCGGACTGAGTCGATGAAGACTCACCCGCCCCTTTTCGCGACTGGCGGTCACACGCACGGTGTGTTATTTATTATTTTTTTCTCACAATGCACTACGTACAAAGTATCACCTTTCATTTAGTAGCAATTAAATTGTCGTTGTCTGTTAATTTGTCGTATGGCATTAAAAAAATAATAAACGCTATGATAACCAAGAAATCGCTACGCGTATATTTTATTTAATTCGCCTTACTAACAAGAAAAATCTAAGTGAAGTATCAGTGTTTAACTTTAAATGGCTATCACCGTAAAATTCTTCTAACACTTAGAACTATTTACCAGAAAATCCATATTTAAATGAAATCGAATCACTTATAAACAATATCGACAAGAAATGGTTTTATGACTGCGCGCTAGACTCTTCTAATTCTGACTGACGACTGATGGTTGGGTTATAGAAACAATAGTATATATATCATTAAATTTCTTGTGATCTCTTACTTACTTACTTAGTCGTTCCCCTTCTACCGTGAGGTGTAGAGGTTTGGAAGAGAGAGCGCCAGACAATCCTATCGGCTGTCTTCCTCCTGGCCTGGTTCCATTCTAGTCCTTGGTCCTTCAAAGATTGTCTAATGTTGTCCTCCCAGCGGACTCTGGGTCGTCCTGGGGGTCTAGATCCCTGGCTCTTTTTTCCCCATGCTTGTTGTGGTAGCCGATCTTCTCCCATTCTGCAGACATGGCCAAACCATTTTAGTTGGGACTGTTCTACTTGGGTCTGCAGGGGGTGGGATTTTAGGCCTTGACGTATCGTCTGGCTGCTGACCATGTTTCTTCTTGCTACTTCAACCACTTTCCTCAGATACCTCATTTCTGAGGTTTGGATCTGGCTTTTGTGGGTTGTAGTCATTGCCCATGACTCGCATCCAAATGTCAAGACTGGGAAATAGGTGGAGCGGTATACAGCCATCTTCGTTTTCTTACCAACCTCTCTCTTGCTGAGGAATCCTCGATTTATGGCCTGAAAAAGTCTCCCAGCTGCTGCTTTTCGAGTGGCCTTCTTTGATGCCTCCTTCGGTCTATAATAGCTCTGAGGTATTTAAAGTGGTCGACCTGCTCCAGGACCTGTTCTCCCAGCTTAATCTGATGTCTTCTTTCTTCTCGTGATATCACCATGGATTTTGTTTTAGAGCTGCTTATAACCATCCATCTCTTCTCCAGCTCTACCTTCCAGACTTGCAGGTTGGATTGGAGATGTGCCTCTGATTT
Source organism: Oreohelix idahoensis (assembly GCA_024509875.1). NCBI lineage: Eukaryota > Metazoa > Mollusca > Gastropoda > Stylommatophora > Oreohelicidae > Oreohelix > Oreohelix idahoensis. The sequence goes on from JAMPIV010015686.1 coordinate 32,188, forward strand.
AGCAATCAGGGCAACATCATCAGCAAATGCCAGCTCTGAAATACAGACCTCTCTCATCTTCCAGTACCCCACTGAATACTTTCTTGTTCTCTCCTTACATGCCTTGATGACATCGTCCATGAGGAGTATGAAAAGATAAGGTGACAGGATATCACCTTTTTTTACCCCAGTGGTGATCCTGAACTCTTCTGACTTATGGTTGGCTGTCCTCACATAATTTCGGCAAGACTTGTAGACGCTCTGTATAGCATGAATCAGAGTTGCTGGAATGTTCTTCCTTGCCAAACAGTCCCAAAGTTTGCTCCAGGGCACCCTGTCAAACGCCGTTTCCAGATCTATGAAGCAAAGATGGATCTCACTCTTATACTCAAGGGCCTTTTCACTCAGCTGTCTGAGTGTGAAGATTAGGTCTTGAGCACTTCGGTTTGCTCGGAATCCGCACTGGACCTCATCCAATTGTGGCTCAGCTAGGCGTCGGAGTCTCTGCTCTAGGATTCTAGAGTAGATTTTACCAGGGACACTGAGAAGGGCTATGCCTCTATGGTTTCCACATTGTCGATTGTCACCCTTTTTGAAAATCGGTGTTATTATGGCAATCTCCCAATCCTTTGGTATGGTCTTGTTGCACCAAGCTGCCTGTAGGACCCTTTGGTGTAATAGGTCGCCTGCTGCTCCCATGTACTTAACCATTTCAGGTGTTATGCCATCATGTCCTGCTGCTTTGCCCATCTTGATTTTCTCCAATGCTGCCTTCAGTCCTTCCATCTTTATGTCATCTTCATCACTATTGGTTTCCCCTTCTGTGTCAGTGGTAATCGTTTCTGATGCTCCACCATGCTCACCATCCAGGAGTTCTGGGAAATATTCTTTCCATCTTTCCATTACTTCCTTCGGGGCAGTAAGCTATTTGCCTTGCTTGTCCTTTATAAATTTGAGAGGGCATTGTTTTTCCTTCCTCGTGTTCTTTGGGGTCTTATAGAACAATTTCTGGTTTTCTTGCGCATCTTTTTTCTAGCTTTTCTCCAAATTCTTCCCAGTACTTCTGTTTTGCTGCTAGCACCTTGTTCTTTGCTTCTGTTCTGAGTGTCATATATTCTCTATATTTCTCAATTTGTCCTGTTGTGTTTTTAGCTCCTTAATATTGTTTCCATGTCATTTTTCTTCTCTCTTACTTTCTCTGGCATAGTCGATCACTGACTTCTCATTCTTTGTTGGTTCACATCTATTGTATGCATGTATGCGCTTATGGGGGAACTTTGTGTTTGCAATGATCCGATTCTGCTCACTGCAGAATCTAAGGAGTCCATTGTCATTGAGAGTATCTTCTCCATATCTTCCGATAACTCCACCCCATCTAGCATGGTCATTTCTAACTCTGGCATTGAAATCTTTGAGCATGATAATTTCATCTAAGCAGTCATCCACCATCCTTTGAAGCAGCTCGAAAAATTCCTCCTTGACCTCTGCTCTCATCCTCACTTGGCCCATACACTATGACCAGGTTGACTATGGTTTCTCCTTCTTTTAGTTTTACAACCATAATGCTCTCCGAGACAAAGTTCCATCCCTTGATACTATCTTTCTGGTTTTTGGCCACAATGCAACCCACGCCCCCTTTAGCTCTTTCAGAAGTGGGTACACCACTGTAGAGCAGCATGTTGCCATCGAGATCCATGACTCCTTGTCCTTTTTTCTTTGTTTCCGTTATAGCCAGGATTTCTAGTTTTGCTTTCCTCATCTCTTCCACCAGCTCCTCTTCTTTCCCATTTATACTTCTTGTGTTCCAAGTTCCATAAGTCGTAGTCCGTAGTCCGTTCTAGTTCGTCGCCTTTAGAATCAGTCCGGTTTTCTCTCTTGTAGTTCTCGTAATCAAAAGTTTAAAGCAAACAGGTGATTGACCTGTTGTCCCTTTGCATGGTGGTGGGACTGCCTCCTTACGGCCTCCACACAGGCCGCCGTCCTCCTTTTTCAGCCGGGCTTGGAACTGGCCTAGGTGGAGTTCTTGTGATCTCTAATGGCGTTATTTCGCACTCCTGTGTGGGGAAAAAAGTCAGAAGCTAGAGGTTTCAAGATAAAAAACTTCGTTTTGGTCTTCCAGAGTTTATCGTCTGGAGTTTTGACCGACATCAAAAGACTTTCTGTTCTCATAGCGGTTTCCCTGTAGAATGCCCGTGTTCCACGTTCAAAAGATATTAGAGATTTCTAGATTTTCCCTGAGCAAACGTCAAAGGGTCTGTTCCGTCTTTCTCTCTCACGTGCTGTCTGTCAAGTATTATATTATATTATATGAGTGGAACGCAGTAAAAGCAAAGCGTGATTTGTTTCCTGTTATGACTGAGTAAAAGCAAAGCGTGATTTGTTTCCTGTTATGACTGACAGGTCAACGAAGATTGTAAACACTGCGTTAACTAGTGTTTAACGAAAAGAGGGCGGGGACAAAAGAGTGAGCTGCAGAAGTAAAGATGGTTGGTATAATGCATGTTTTAGCTAGCAAATCAGAGAGCAGCTATAAGGTTACAATAAGCTGTTAGATTTCTGTAGACTCTTTTCCATTACACGTGACACGTGTAAACAAATTTAATGAATTTTTTTTCTCGAATTTTTTCTAAAATATATGGTGGGGAATTATTATTTCAATGTTCATTCCAAACAGGTATCGGTATGGTGCCTGTAGTGGGATCATAATTTTGGCAGTGAATAATTAATATAAGGTAAAAGTGGTCCCATTGCAGATACTGCCGGAGTGGAGTGAAGTGTAAGAGACTTCACTATACTGGGTCCAGCATCGAGAGGTAGGGTGACCAGTTATTTTGTTTTAGAAATTAATATTATTTTGTATTATATTGTATATTAGCATTAAGTAAACTGAACTAATTTTTTAAAGTGAAACAATGAACAAAATAAAAATGAAGATCACTGAAAATCAGATGTGAAAATTGTCAACATTAAACGAAAAATGATTTTTTAAAACAGCTTTCATAAAGATTCGTGTGTTTTTTTTTTTAGGGGGGGGGGGGGTTATGTACTATTGTATCGTAATTCAAAATAGCTAGTTATCTACAACAACATAACTCGCTTACAATTAAACGTATTACGGACGAAAAAATCAGCTTTGTTGCCCGCTCCGCTATAAGTGTTCTGGACACAGAAGATTTATTTCACAATGCACTGGCGAAATCATTTCACTGCACTATTGTATGCACATCTTCTTCTTCTTCGTTCGCCCTGAAAAGGACGGTGGTTGCGTTGTGTCTGTTTACGCCTAAGCTGTGATATCTGCACCTGTATGGACATGATATAAAGCATACATAGGGGCGTGAGATGGCAGGGAAAGCAAACCCGTAACAACTTCGTGCTGAAATCGGATGTGTCGGGCTGAAAGGTGCAGATATCGCAGGTCAGATGTAAACATAGCTGACTGCTTGCGTCAGTGTCAGCGAACCAGAGCTGATCAAGACCCTACTCCACCTCCAAGCGATGGTCCTGGAAACAGGCTGCATCACTGCAGTCTGGCTGAGAGAGTAGGGATCGAAGTGGGAAAGCAAACCCGGTCCTACAAAATGCCGTGCCGAAGTCGGATGTGTCGGGCCGAAAGGCGCAGATATCGCAGCTTTGCTGTAAACGGCGACACAACGCAACCAACGTCCTTTTCAGGACGAACGCAGAAGAAGAAGAAGAAGATGTAAACAACAACACAACATAAGCCTACATACCGCTCAGAAAAGGCCAGCATGTAAGAGTGAGGTATGGTCGAGCGAACGCAAACAACAATAACACGACATTTCACAATGCGAGCGGATGACGTTATAAATTATTTGACTTTGTATATTAAGGTAAAAAATAGTTTTTAATGCTCTTTTAGTAATAGTAGTTATTAAATAAGCAATATACATATGTTTAACAGATTTTTAACTGACGCATACTGATTTTCGTTGGTTAGATATATATGTCGAAGGTATGTCATCTATCCAGTTTTACTTTATTAATTTTCTTTATTTATACACTGCCAAGTAGAAAAATAAACGCAATTATCATGGATTATGGCCTTGGTTTTCCAGGCACATCCATTTCTCAATACATACAATACAGCATTAATTATACTTATGTACCGGTTTCCGATTTTTTTACTTTTAAAATGTTAAGTCCTTCCTACCCATGTTAAGTGCTTCCTACCTAGCAGGTAAGGTTCACTGTACAGTGGGCGGTACCTAGGTACCGGCCACTGTAAGTGTCCGCTACCGTCAGGGAGGAGGCACTGTACAGTGTTCCCTACCGTACATTGATTCCTACCTGCTACACCGGTTTTACAGCAGGGCGACTGCCCTGGGCGTTAAGGGTAAAGGGGCGCTGGAGTGGGCGAGCAGAAACATTTTTTTTTCTGTAGAAGATCTACGCCTTGTCAGCTGTGACAAAATCTGTCCAGGCTGAAGTATTGTAAATCTTTTATAAGAAAACACTAAAATCACAGTGTGACATATTTTTTAACATTCTCTTTTTTGTACTTTTGTAAATAAATCATATCAATCAATCAATACACGTTAGCTCACCAAGGAGCATAGGCCTTCAATAAACACATGCCAAGTCCTCCTGTCACGAGCCAACAGCTCGAGATCTATCCATGTCTTCCTCATCATTTTCACTCCAGTTCTCTTCTCCACGTGTTTTTAGGTCTACCTCTGCCTCTCTTGCCCATAATGTAAAAATAAAGTTAATGGGGTCAAACCTGATCACAATTGTAATCTGACCAATATCACGTAGGCGGAGAGGTGCTTATGAGTGGGACTATTAATCTCACAATACATGTTAATGACAGACTGGCAATCATAAGGACTGGGGTGCTAGGAGGCCGCGGCGGGTCAGAGGGAGTGCTGTGGCGAGGAAGACACATGGGTGAGACTACAACAGACTTGGGTAATTTTTAGTGGGGGGGTGGGAAATGGGGGCGCGGGAGAAAGGTGGAAAGGTGGAGGGTTTCTATAGGGGCATAGCAGCGCACGGATACACGATGGGAAGGGATTGTGTACACTAGCTTAGGGATGCAGGGGGGTGCATGGGGGGGAGGTGCCTGGACGTTCGTCAAGACCCAGCAACTAGGTTAGAAGAACAACAGAAAGCTGTAAGTCGGTAAACAGGGTGCAATAGTGTCGCTGTGGACCAGACGACTTGGTGAGCAGACGAGACAGGGTTACTGTGACTGTATAAGTTAAGGGACTCAAGGTAGATGGGGGGTAGGGGGACACAATGCTAAGGCGTTCTTGGAGCAGGGTCTACGTCAGGTAGGGGAGATCTGACTAGAGGTTGGTTTACTACAAAGACTGATAACTGGGAACATGGGACTGTTGGAGTATGGGGCTCGAGTAGGTAGCAGAACAGTACGCAATTGGACAGGTGAGAGTTAGACTGATCCCCCCCCCTTCCCCCTCCTCTGCCATTTCTTAGAAACTTCCTCCCTTGACTCTTTCCCTATGATCAGACAAGAGTGCGACGTCTGACCAGTGGTAACAGTCCTCTCCCAATTTGAGAATATCCCCGCCCCGCCTGGGAGAGGAATCCTATTGTCCCCAGGAGGTAGTGATGGTGGTGGAGTAAGGTTGGGGGGGGTGGAGGTAAGTGTGCCCTACACAAGATGTCCCCCTAGGGAGACAGGAGAGGTTGGAGAGGGGGGAGCAGGTTCAACTCCCCCACTGAGACGGAAGAGCGAGGGTTGGTGTACGGGAATGAATTTCCCCGGACGGACCCGTTCTTATAACAGTGCAACTACCGAAGTCCTGTGCTGGAGTTACCCCCCACCTTCTTGTGGGAATGGGGTGGGGGGACCCCCCCTCTCCCTGCCCCTTCTCTATGGGGCTTTGAGTAACCCCAGGCCTCGGTTGAGCCTCCGATGATACTGACAACAAGTGGTGGGGGTGCCCACGCCCTAACACTGTAGATTTGTGGGTATTGGGGGTAGGCAAAACCACCCCTAGTGACGTTTGCGGCTCAGTAGTGGTCTGTACTTATGGACATGCCGACATAGTGTCCATCTAACAGAAATTCCCGCAGGTACTACCACTCTTACCGCCCGCTCTCGTACACCTGTATGGAGGTGGGGACTGGTTGACCCAATAATACATCAACCACTGATACCTTCCACTACACCTCATATCCAGGGTGTCAACACACAAACTTAAAAATTAAGATGTGTGATGACAGGGCAATGAGGGCGTGAGGTGTCAGAACACAGTACATACACAGTGATGTCCTGGCCACCCCACGCGTGAGTGTTATATGGGTGGAGGACCCGCGAGATGTATTGAACCCCAAAAGAGATTTTTGGGGGAAACGAGAATTGGGGTGGGAAGGGGGAAAGTGTTTAAGAGGATCTGGGGCGTTGTGTTAGTTGTCCTAGTGCAATTTTGGGAAGGAAGGGGATGGGGGGTGTTGGGTGGAGGTGTTACAGGGAATCTGGACTATGGTCATAGTGTGTACTAAGGGGGGTGAGCGACTATAGAAATGGGATAAGGGGAAGGGGCATGCAGTTTAGAGCATTACGATATATGTAAGGGGGGACGTACCTTACTATATGAGGGACCCCTATGTGGTATTGACAGAGCAATTAGGACATCTTAAACAGGAATGTGGGACAGCTTAGTGGTGGCGTTGGGGTAATCTCAAATCCATGGTGGTACGGGGACAACAAATAGGACATGGCAATAACATACAAATCAGAATCACGAGAACGGTTGGATTATGTTAATCGACTAAGTCACATCATGGGGTGGATTTCAGTGAGGTACGGTGGGATGAGGTGATGTTTGTGGCGTTATGATTGCATGGGGGGATTGATTTGCACAGAGGAGTTGTTTAATTAAGAGGAGCCATAGCTGGAATGAGGGTTTTGAAAGGTGCAGGGTATGGTAACATAGGGACCTTAAGAGTGACTAGTTATCTTGGACCATAGGGGACACACAGTCGTGGGACTAAGGAGCCACATACATAGTCACTGTGGCCTTATATATGTGAGGGGTTGTTATCCTGAGGGGCTGTGGGACAAATGTAAAGGTCGTTGTGGGGGTGATGGTATGGGGGAGAAAGAGGGGTTGTATTAGTCTGTTCTTAAGATGATTAGCCGAGAGTATACAGATGGAACTCACATCAGGGGTAGGGGTTAGAGTTATGGGGCGAATCCCAGGATGTTATACGAAGCAATGCACATGTTTAAGACACGTGAGTAGCACCTCGGCAGGCACAACAACACATGAGAGTGGTTAGCACACAAAAAAATAGGTCTAAATGGTAAGGTGTAGTTTACTCATTAAGCTATCGAATTAGCATAAAATTGACAATGTAGGGGGAAGAACCTGAGACCCTAGACTCTTAGTGTAACTACCCACAAGTTTGATCGGTGGACTATGGAGGGTATATCTGATGGTTATCTGTGTAGGATATTGTTATTGGGTGGGGTGTATGATCTTATGTGTGTGGAGCTGGTGGGCTATAGTAACATGGTCTGATTACTGACATTTGGGGAAGAATCTGGGACTGCGTATATGTTATGGGGACGTGAGTCTCTTGGGGGTACAGTAGGATAGCTAAGCCTGTCTATTAGGGCGGGATATCCCAGTACTACACTGATTTCACTGTCAATGTGTGAGTATCTGTAGGCATAGTATACATAGTTAGTGTTGCTCTAAGGATGTCTATATGTTGATTAGGGTCTATCTGTTAGTAATTGTCTGTCTGGTGTTTTTGTTTTCATGTACTTCATTATGATCTTTTCTAAGTGTGGCGCTATACTAGGGAAGTGGCTCATCTCAAGCTCATCACTATGGTGAAAGAATATATGTACTGTCTGGTATGTCTGTGCGACATTCTAGTGTATGGGGATGTGCAAGGCGGGAATAGGAGAGTATGAAGGCGTTATGCATGCAACATTGGTGGTGTTTACCATTTAGTTGTAGGGGAATTGATCACTTGTGAGTATTGGGGTATTGGTATTAGAATTGGGGTTGTGGATGGAAAAGTTTTTGGGGAATGGGGATAGGAGGGTGGTATTAGGGGTAATAGTTAAGGCAAATTGTTGGTGTGTTGGGTAAAAATAAATATGTATTGAGGGGGGTGGGTGTTGGGAGTTTGGGAGTTGGAGATAAGGACCAGTTTTTTTTGACAAAGTACGTATGGGTGGGGATTTAGGACACCAGGTTTAAGTGGATTTAATTGTCATCAGAATAATACTACTGGGTGGGGGTTGATGTGGTATTGTGGGGTTTGGGGATAGGGGATGAAATGGAGTTGAGGTGTATGTTGGTTTTTGGGTTTGTTGTTGTTTTTCAGGGTGTGTGGTTATTGTGGTATTTGTTGGGAAGTGGGAGTGGTGTGGAATTGAAAAGTTAGGTAATAATAGTTGTGGGACGGGGTTTGTGGTGAGTATGTGAATAAGGGGAGGGTCGGGGTGTGGGAAGGGTGATGAAGGATATGGATGATGAGGGGTAATTGTTGGATGAAGGGGGGAGTTTGGGTTAGGTAAAAGGGTAAAATGGATTATGATAGGATGAGGTTGTGATAGATATGGTGGTTTTGAGTGTTTTTAAGTATAGTTGGGTATTCTGGGGGAGGGATTGTTGATGGGGAAATTTGTTGATGTGGATTGTTGACAGTTGAATCAATTTTTTGGTGTAAATGGGGAGGCTTGAATCAAAAGGGTCTTACCCCAATATGGACAATCCGATGATCTTTTAAAAACAAATTGAGTGTTGTTAGTATAGGAAGATTGGAGTGATAGACGATTTTAGATATGAGGTGATGGAGGGTTGAAGGATATAGGTTTTAGATTCAACTGTTGATAGATTTAAAGGGAGGAAAGGGGGATGAAGTAACCATTATGAGTGAAGATAGGAGTGCCAATTTGATTTAGGACCACATCCCCTTGGAGTGTCTTGGATCCCCAAGGTTAGTGGATTTTAGGGAATGTTGATAGAACCCCCCAAGATCTCAGGTGTGTTGGATCATATTAGTGTGGAATGGATTAGAGTAGTTGAGGATGGAATGAAATGGGGAGTATTGTGGGGATTTTGGGTGTGGTCTATAGGGGAGTGTACAGCCATAATAGGAGTTTCCAATGGTGATGGTTTATGAATGAGGGGGGCATCTTATTGCCTGGAATTATGGGGAGGATGTTGATGATGGAGGGTTGATCAGAAATTGAGGGCGGGATGATGTTTGATTGAGTAATGGCTGTGTTATGAGTGATGAAGAAGAAATGTGAAGAGGTGAAACGATTGTGGGTCGGGGTATTTAGGTACCAATAGCCAGTAGATTGTAGATATGGTATAGACTCCCGTAACTAAGGGGGTTGGAGGTTGAGGTGTAGAAGTTTATAGAGGGTGTATTAAGTGGGACTATTGATTGGTCATGTGTAGGAGGGTGAAATTGAGTTACCCCTTGTAGTGGTTAGGATTGAGGACAATCAGCCACATACTCTCATGGTGTAGGATGGGTGGATGGGTTTTTGTTCTGGTAGCAGAGGTTTTGGAGTGTATTGGGAGTGGTTGAATTGAGGTAATGGGTAGAGAGGAAAAACAAACCCTGGTGGGTTTGTTTAGTAGTTGTAGGGTTATTGATTTTTAGTTGTTTAACCTGAGGTGTTGGATGAAGTGAGATTTTTAGGATGATGGATGTTTGGAGTGGCTTTTTTTGTTGAGGTTGAAATTAGCTAAATGGGATTGAGTTGTATTTAAAATTTTAGGGGGTGGAAGGATATGTTGGTGCCCTTGGTAAATTACGTTGTTTTGTATCAAAGTGGGGGAGGTTATTTTGTCTAGATGGAGGATTAATTGGTGGTGACCGAGCAAGTGGGGGGATGGTTACATCAGTCGTAAGGTTGTATAACACAGGATATGAGTATGGGTTGGAAGGGATGGGGGGGTGTGGACCATTTAGGACGGATTGAGCGTTTGATTGTTTGTAATTAATTGTAGGTTTCTGTATGTGGGTGATTTATTTAGGATATTTAATTTTATGTAACTGGATATAATCGAGGATGGAGTATTTGGGTAGGTAGATTGTTGTGAGAGGTGTAAGTAGGATTTAGTTTGGTCAGGTTGGAGAGAATAAGATGGAGAGTTGAAGGGTTGTTATTTGGTTATAGATGGTTTTTAGTGGTAGTTTGAGGAGTAGTTTGATAGATTATGTATGGGTTATTAGCTTGGTGTATTATATGGGTTATCTGAATGGGTTTAGTACTGGTTGGTTAGGTATTTAGAGTTGTTGATGATTATCCAGGGGGTGTTATGGTAGTTGGTAGGGAGTAATTGGAGTGAAAAATGTGAGAATAGGGAGTTTTGTAGGGGGGGGGATTGTTTTACGGGAGAGCTGTTAGGTGGGTGGGGGGGTGGTTGGATTGGTATTTTGTGGTTATGTTAATAGGGGGGGGTTGGGGGGCCTTTAAGGTTTTGAAAGGGTTGTGTAGGGGTGGGTTGGGTTTGTTTGGAAACTTGAGTGTTTGGGATGAATTGGTTGGGGTGATGTGTAGGTAATGAAGGTGGCAGATGTGGGTGGGGGTAATTAGTATGGGGTACTGGAACACATTCGCAATTGGGGTGGGGTGGTGGGTATTGGAGTTGGATGTAGAATGAGATAATTGAGGTATAGGGGTAGATGTGTTAAGTATAAATATTAGGGTTTGGGGTTGTTGCTTTGGGGAGAGGACGAGGGGTGTTTCATATATTAGGGTTTATGGTTGTGAGGGTTGGGGGGTAATGGTTAATGAAGACAGGTGGATTTGTGGTAGTTTAGGGTGTAATGGAGTGCAAAGGGGTATTGGGGGGTTAGGATTGTGGGTGGAAGTGACAGTGGTGGGATTGTGGGGGAGGAAGGGGTGGGGGGGGTATTTATGGTTGGAGGGGAGGAGTTGGTTATTATGGGGCACATGGTGGGAAACAATTAATTGTGGATGGGTTTGTTTTAGGATGGGGGAATTTTTGTAGGCTTATGAAGTAATCGTTATATTATGGGGAGGTTTTTATATGGGGTTATTTGTTTGGGGTCCTTTGTCACAGGGGGGCTTCAGGGTTATGGGAGGGTTGGGTGATTAAGTTGTAAGGGGTATGGGGTCTGGTATTTAAGGTAGGTATGGGTTATTTTATGGAGTGGGGGGTTGGGGATGGGGGGTGATGGGGTGGGTTTGTGTTTTTGGGACTGGTGAATTGTAGCCGAGAATGTTGAGGTTTTGCATAATACTGGGGTTGGGGTTTTAGGATGGGTAATATTTATGGGATGTATGCAGGGTTTTTGGTTGTGTATGGAGGAATTTTTTATGACCAGGTTATATGATTTATAGATTAATTAGGATGATTTAAAGGGATGGTAGAATATGTTTTGGGGGTGTTGATTGGTGCTTTATGATTTTTGTAGGTTTTTATGATTTGGGGGTGTTGGCACGGGTTAATGGTAGAAATGCTGTCAACATTTTAGGCTGGGGAGTGCTTGGCGGGGGGAATTAAATTGCCCCCAAAATTGGGTGTGTGGGGATTATATTTAAGGATGGGTGTTGGTAAGATGTCTGGGGGATTTTGGGGGGGGATTTATATTAGGATTTTATTGGGGAGTTATAGGGGATGGGTGGGGTTTGGATAGGGGTGGTTGGGGGGGGATGGTGTATTTGTAATTATTATTTAAGGGTTTGGTAGGGGGGTATGGATATTGTTGGGGTATTAGATTTTGGGTTGGTTGGAAGTCAGTTGGGGGGGGTGAGTGGAAATTTTTTATTGTATTTGGGATAATGGGTTATGGGGATTAGGGAAATGATTGGGTGGGGGGGGTTTTGTATTTGGGTTTTGGAAGTGTTTGTTGGTTGGGTTAAAGGTGAGGGGGGGGGTTTTATTGAATTTGATTAGTGATGATGGGTTTTGATTGGTATAGATAGTTTGTGATAAAGTTTGGGAAATTTGTATGGGGGGATGAGTTGGTATGGATGGGGGGTTATGATGGGTGTTTGGTTTGGTAGAGAGTGGTTGGTATGATGTGTCAAGGGGGGGGGGGGGTTATTGTAGTATGTGGTGGGATTAAGGTAGACATATTGTGGTTATTGGTATAAAGGGATTGGTGTATGTGGTATTGTTTATATTTTATAGGTGGGGTTTTCATAAAACATCCTGATGTGGGTTGGTTTGAAGTTGTGATATTAGTAGTATGCATGTTGGAGTTGTGTGTTCCTAGGGTTTGAGAGTGTTGGGGGGGGGTTTAAAAAAATAGTTATTGAGGAAGTAGGTGGGATTTTGGGGGGGGGGGGTGGGGGTAAGGGCTGTTTGTGTTAAGTTTATAGTTTTTGGTTGTGGGTTTGGTTATAGGATGTGGGGGTGATATTTGGGGGTGGACCCAAGGGGTTGGGGTTGGGGGGGTAAGATGACAATCGGTTAGGGGTTGGATGTTTTGATGTTGGTAGGGTGATGGTAGTGGGGGGTTTTGGTGATATCCAAAACTGGTTTATGTAAATTGTGGAGTTTAGGTATTGATTCAAGAAGGGTTAAGTGGGTGTGGTTTTGGAAATTATTGTTGTAGTGGGTGGGGTTGGGATAGGGGTATTTTGGGGGGGGGGGAATGTTGTATAATGATGTATAGAGAATTAGTGGGGTTTTATGGTGTTGGGGTATTTGTATTGGTTAATATTTTGTTGAGTTCAATTATATTGGGGTGAGTTAATATTGGGGGGGGGGGGTATAAATTTATGTGTGGTTATATTGTTTGTTTATTATTTAGGTTTTAATTTTAGTCATTAAAATTGTGAAGGTTGATTGGGGTTTGGTATGTATTTGGTTGGGGTTAAGATCATATAGGTTTTTGGGGGTGTTATGTTGTGGGTTTAGTGGTTTGTATGTATTTTGTGTTGTCAATTGGTAGGTGGTTTGGGTGATAGGTTTGTTTTGTTATTGAGTTTTTTGGTTGAGGATGTAATGTGTTGGGTAATTTTAGTTGGTGTTGGGTTTTAGTTGGAGGAGAAGGAATGACGCGAGGTTAGGATGGGGGAGTGAGTGGGGGGTTTTAGTTAGGGGGGTCATGGGGGGTGGGGTTGGATGGGGTGGGGGTTTATAATGTTATTGGGTGGGGGTATTTTTTTGGGGGGGGGGGGGGTGGGTTGGGGGGTTGTTTTTTGTTTTGATTTGGGGGGTTGGTGGTGGGGGTGGGGGGGTTATATGGGTTTTTGGGGGGGTGGGGTCGGATAAAGGGTTTGGGGTTTGGGGGGGGGGTGGGGTGGGTATTGGTGTTTGTTTTGGGATTATTGGGGTTGGGTTGGTTATTGGATTTTTTTGAGGAGGGGTGGTTGATGGGGTTTGGTGGGATGGGGGAATTTGGTTTGTATTGGGGTTGGTTATTGGGGTGGGGGGTGGGGGGATTGTGAGGGTTTGGGGGGGTGGTGTTGGTTGGTTGTGGGTGGGGGGGGGGGGGTGGGGGGGGTGGGGGTGTATGTGTGGGATGGGTTGGGTGGGGTGGTGGGTGTTTAGGGGGGTATGGTGTGGGGGGTGGGGAGGTGGGTTGGGTGGGGGGGGGGTGGGGGGGGGGGGGTGGGGGGGGGTGGGAGGGGGGTGCGGGGGCGGTGGGGGGGGGGGGGGGGGGGGGGGGGTGCTAAAAGGACCAAGGAGTATGCTGTCCGACTCTGGATTCAGCAAATCTCTGACCAGATGCTGCTCAGTACCATCAAGACCACTGTCCCTGAAATCAAGAAGGATGTACCTTCTACTTCATAACTAATTTATATTCTCTTTTACACTGATCACAATACAGCACAAACATTGCGTTCAGAGCGTTAGGCCAACAGTCAGCTTCATCTGAAATACTTTATTACCAGCATTACCATCCTTAATGGTCACTACGCCTCTGCACTTCCAGCATTATTTCTGTCTAATCAATCATCCAGGTGTCAGTGTACTATTTGGCCATTCCATGCCGTTTTACTTTTCTCCGACACCCTCTGTTCAGGCTGGAGCATTTTAGGCTTTACCTCACGTTTGCCACTGAACTACACATATATATACAGGCATAAATCAACAATTCACATTCAATTTTCATTAAAAGATATTAAATGGTTCAAGCTTACCACAATTCATACGAATAACACAGATACGTTGATTAGCAATGAATTCTGGCACAAACTGGCACAAACTTCCATCTGCCTATGTTCCAGGCTTTTATTGAGCCAAATATATGCTGGCTTCAACGCACTGATGCTTTATCAAGCTATTTTAAACAAGTGGTCTCGAACTAACGCTCCCAAGTGTGTATATCAGCGAGACTGGCCAATGAGCCACGTTTCGACAAGTGTTTTGAAAAAATGTTATCTTTTCCCGTCTCCCCTAACAACCAAGATAGTATTTATAGCCCGACCAATCGTGGTTAGGCTTTCATTTGTTGCGCTCCAATCAATTTGGAGTTTACATGGTAGGCTATTTCTGTAACGTAAGGTTTTTTTCAAACACGTTATAAAAAAAATCTTATGAGCAGAAATGATTTTATGCTGTCAGGCAGCCTCACTATTTTATTTTGGGTATAATTTATTAATTCCTGGACTATTGGCGTAACGTTTTACATATTATTTGTCAGCAAGCCCTAAGGAACCCAATTTTCCCACTTTAAAAGAGCTACGTGGCTGCGTTCAAAATATGTATTTTCTACTACCTCCTGTTTGGAAGATGTGCTGTCTGGGTACTGTTATGTTTTCAACCGTAAACCCATCTAATGTTATCTTTTCTAATAAGAGTCTGTTATGATTTATAAACCTAACTCTGGGAAAGGGTAGTGTATTTTATCACTGTCCGTCTGAAAAAGTTAGTGCTTGTAGACTTACACGCGTGATGCCAGCATTTGTATATCGCGCGTCGCGTGTTGCATGCGTTCTGCTTTTCTCCCTCCCCTCTCGCTATCCTTTTGTCCATCTGTTCGTTCGTTTTGGTAACGTAATATAATTAATGTTAGGATTAATTTAGGTCATTACGCAGTCTCTCAATGTTTTTTTTCCAAGAAATACAGCACACGTTTCATTGAAGAAAGCGGGTATAATACAGTAAGCTTTTACTATCAACGTGAAAGCGTTACAATTTGCAGACGAAGCAGAAAACAAGGGGGATTTCGAGTACATTCCTTGTGACAGCACTGTCATTTTACCATTGCTCTTCTCTTTATTAATTTTATTTGTTAGGCTTCATATTTACCTAATAATTTATATATGTGGATTAGAATATTTCATGACACCTCCCCCTCTTAAAACAGACATTATATGTCAGTCCTTTATTCTATATACACATAGAGAAATTTATTATTATTTCTGGGGTTTACGGTGATTCTCATCACACGGATGGCGGCTTAAAAAATCCGCTCCCAGATTGGTTTTTCCAGATATATATTCAATGCTAAAATTATATGGAGCCAGAAGCAAAGACCATCGGAGTAACCTAGAGTTCTCATGCTTAGCCTGTGCTAAAAAACGATAAAGGTTTGTGGTCAGTTTGCAACTTAAATGCCTTCCCATATAGATAAATATTGAATTTCTTTATTGCCCATATTACTGCAAGACATTCTTTTTCGCTAGTTGAGTAGTTGATTTCAGCTTTATTCAACTTTCTGCTAGCATATGCCACTGGGCTTAATTCCCCATCCAATGCATCTGATTTCTGTAGTAGAGTTGCACCTAACCCAATATTACTTGCATCCGTCCTTACTATGAATTCTTGACTTAAGTCAGGTAATTTCAAAATGGGTTTACTTGTGAGCTTTTCCTTCAATTCTTGGTAAGTCATTTCACATTGTGGTGTCCATGTAATGCGATCTGGAAGTCCTTTACGTGTCAATTCCGTTAAAGGTGCACATATGGAATTAAAGTTTTTGATATACTTCTGGTAGAAACCACATAATGAGACAAAGGATCTCACGTCCTTCTTGGTTTGTGGTCTCGGGGCTTTCTGTAGTTTCTCTAAATTCTTTGGGTCAGGGGTCATGTTTCCCTGATAAACTGTGTGTCCCAAAAATTCCAAATTCTTTACATCCAACGCAACATTTGGTTGGTCGGGCTGTTAAATTTGCCTCCCTAAGTCGATCAAACAGCATGTTCAGAGAGTCAATGTGTTCTCAAATGTTTCTGTTGCTATAAGGATATCATCCATAAAATTTGTTATACAGGGATTATTCAGAGGATCCAATAATTTTCTCATCATTCTAGAGAAGACACTAGGCGCATTCTTCAATCCAAATGGCAATCTATTAAACTCATAGTGTCCTTCTGAGGTACTAAAAGCTAGGTATGGTCTAACCTCAGGCTTTACTGGAATCGGATAGTATCCTTTACTCAGATCCACTTTTGAGAAATATTTAGCTTTATTTAGTCTGGCAAACAGCTGATTTGTATCCGGCAATGGATCCACCTGGCCTTCTGTAATAGCATTCAGTCTCCTGTAATCTATACAGAGTCTATGTTCTCCAGAGGGCTTCCTTAAGAGTACAACACCGGAACTATACGAAGACTCACTGTGCGAAATAATTCCTTCCTTCAATAGATAGTCTATCTCTTCCTTCAAAGCTTTTTCCTTAGCAAACGGAATCGAATATGGTTTCATACAGACAGGTGTGGAGTCTATGAGTTTCATATCATATTCCAATAGGTTTGTATGCCCTGGTCGGTCTGTTAACACCTCTGCATGATTATTTAGAACCTGTTGCACTCTCTCTTCTGAGTTTTCGTTAAATGTGTACTGATTTTCACCTGTGCTGCTGTCTCACAGGGGTGTAATGGATATTCAAATGATGAAAGTGGTTCCTTTTTCATCTCCATGGCGATAGACAAGGTCAACAAGTGTGTCTCTTCCTGATGTTCTCTTTCCAAATATTTCTTCAGGAGATTCACATGATAGATTTTTTCTTTCCCCTTCTTATCTATCTTATAATTTGTTCTAGACACCTTCTCTAGAACTGTATATGGACCCTGCCATCCAATTTGTAACTTATTCTGACTCCCAGGCAAAAGAAGCAGTACCTTCTCTCCCACAGCCAAATTTCTGTCTTTCGCCTTCCTGTTATAATAGGCAGCATGTTTCTTCCTGGCTTGTTTCAAATTTTCATTGGCAAGTTTCCAGCCAGTTTTTAACCGAGTGGTCAGCTCATTCACATATTGGTATGAAGATGTAATGTTTTCCTCTGCCTTTTCATCAGTCCACGTTCTTAACAAAGCTACATATGGACCTTTAATTGTGTGGACCTATTTGTCCATGCACCGGTATGGTCTCTTCCACTCGAAGCTTTATAGTGATGATTTTTCCTCCCAGAATTATCATTCACAAAACGACCGCTACCAATTTTTCTTTTGGGGCTGTCTCCCCTCTTAAAATTCTTGATGAGAGATTTCCTCTCTACATCCTCTTCCTCCAGTTTGTTTAAGTCCGATTGAGGGATTTTCGGCTTATCCTGGGGTAAGACATCTTTTTGCACTCTCCGCATAGTGGCCATTGTAAAACAGTTAAGTGAAGCTTGTCCGTGAAAAGGGGCTTCCCATTCCATTTGGTCCACTTTATCAAATCTATTTTTCCTTTTATTGTCAGGCCTGATTTTGCCCCATGGCGTGTCCAGGTCCTGATCCATGTTCCCACTTGTGGGTGTTCCCTCATGTGCTATGCTACACCTTTCTACAAAGTTCTCAATGTCCCATCTTGCTTTGGGCCAATAATAATTGTGAGCCACCTTTTGAATGATGGTACCTATTTTCTCATGGTCCCCATCTGGTTTCACATGTAGGCTCCTTATTAATTCTGTCCTATATCTTTTTGGAAGAACCAGCTGTCCGTGACCATGGGATCTAGTTCCGGCCTTCCTATACATCAACTTGTTTTTCATGTAAAAATCTCCCTTGCCTGGAGTTGCATGACAAGTTGACAATTTTCTGAAACAAGGCTTGAGTGTTTTATCCCCAGCCTGTGCCTTCCTCATCTCTTCTGGAGTGGTATCTAACATAATATCCTCCTCCTGTCTTGAGGTCGAACTGACCTGAAGGGTTGCCATATACACAGGTTTCCTTCTGCAACGGTCAGTGTCATGATTGTCCATCTGACAATTCTTACACCACCTTTTTCCTTGGTTGAAAGATTTTCTTTCATCATATTTCCTTTCATCGAATTGTGGGAATTTATTTTTATTGTCATACCGTGGCCTATCAAATTGGTGCTTACCTTTATTTTGATCCCTAGGATCAAAATTTATTAAAGTTCTGTGGTGCCCTAAAGTTATCCACCTGTTTCTTTTTATTACCTGTTACCTCTGCTTGAGCTGCTTGATACCTTTCAGCAACATTTAGCAACTCACCCAGCCTCTCTGCACCTTGTTCCATGAGAAACTTTCTCAGGTCTGGAGCCATGGACTCTCTTAATTGCTCTATAAGGACCATTTCCTTAAGGTCTTGGGTTTTCCCCAGAGAAGTCCATTTCTCCAAGTATGTCTCTATTCGTGCAGAGAACTGGTGATAGGTTTCACCTGACAGTAGTTTAGCATTCCTAAATTTTTTTCTATAGAATTCTGCATTCTTTTCATACCTTAACAAAAGAGCCTGCTTTAGCATGTCATAATTTTCCTGATCACCTCTGCTCATTTTAGCAAAAAACTTCATAAGCTGCCCCACGAAGTCCCTGAGATAACTTTAAGCTCCACCTTTCTCTCTCTAACCCATACGTGGTAGCTAATAGCTCATACCTATTTATATAGCTCTCAATATCATCGTCTTTCTCAACAAAATGATCTAAATGAAAGTTCATAGCTGAGGTGGAGGCTCCCTGAGTAACCGTAGCATCAGAGGCAAAGGGACTGGCACCATTTTCAGGAGCATGGCCTTGAAACTCAAACTCCCTTAGTCGTAACTCATGTTCCCTTTGTAATCTCTTCTCCTCCTTTTCTGCTTCCCTCTCTGCAGCTAATCTCTTCTCTTCCCTTTCTGCAGTCTGTCTTCTTTCCTCGGCTTCCCTTTCTGCAGCTAATTTCTTCTCTTCTGCTTCCAATTTCTTAGCCTCTTTGTCAGCCTCAATCTGCAACCTCTTAGTCTCAGCCTCAGCTTGCAACCTCTTAGTCTCAGCCTCCAACTTTCTTTCGGCTTCTTTTTCTAATCTTCTTTCTTCGCGTTCAATAAATTTGTCACATTCCGTTGTGACATAGGCAACCATAACTTGCCCATCTAATCCTAACTCTTTTGCAGTCTGAACCGCAGCAGATCGAAATTTGGCCAGGTCCGCCATTGTCTATTATGTAAATTTATACAATGTCTAACCAACAATTCAATCTCTAATGGACAACACAGGCACCGTGAGCTCAACCTTATTTAATTCCACCCAAGGATACCTTTTAATTCTTATATTCCCTGAAGTGAATTACCCCCAATATTTTTAATAGTTAAAGATTCAAAATCCCAAGAGCGAGACCCCAATATATGTGGTGAAGTGGGATGTTATAAATACTTATAGGGAACTTAGTGTACTGACTGAGATCAGCTGTGAAGGTATCTATATCTATTAAGAGTAGTGTATTATAGATAACCTTACTTGCTACCACATATCTATATATCTCAGTCAGAATTATTCTGGAATAGTGTGATGCTACGTTATGTGTCTAGGGTATGAGTATGGTGAAGTGTAAGTCACAACAACAGACAGATAAACAATTTAATTTAATCCACTACTCTTGACAACACGGTGACACTCACATACATATAACACTCTACAAAGATATCTTAAAAGAGTCACTAATAAACTTTCAAATAACAATATGTATTCATTACTGGCATGAATGAATATGTGTCCTGATTCAACTACAAGGGAACCAGGAATCACAATCAATTTAAATTACAAGTTATGTACAGAATGTATTTAATATGAATATTGTAGTGACATATATTAGTACAAATGTTCTATGTGTGTCAGTTGTGTAGTAGTAAAATGAGGTAATACTGGTTTTGTTTTGTTCAAGCTCTGTTGGTATTTGTCATCATGATTTCAATAGTTTGTCTTTAGGGACCAGTATTGGAGATGTTCACAGTTCCTGATTTTAAGACAAGTAAATTCCCCTCTGAATAGTATTTTTATAAAGTTATTTCAAGATGAGGGGGCATAATGTTGAGCTCAGCTGGCCAACTCTGCTTATCTTGAGTGATGGCGGCAGGAGAGGACTCCTCTGCTCGAATTCTCCTCTGGGCTCAGGAGACACCTCACTGATAGCTAAAAAGACCAAGGAGTATGCTGTCCGACTCTGGATTCAGCAAATCTCTGACCAGATGCTGCTCAGTACCATCAAGACCACTGTCCCTGAAATCAAGAAGGATGTACCTTCTACTTCATAACTAATTTATATTCTCTTTTACACTGATCACAATACAGCACAAACATTGCGTTCAGAGCGTTAGGCCAACAGTCAGCTTCATCTGAAATACTTTATACCAGCATTACCATCCTTAATGGTCACTACGCCTCTGCACTTCCAGCATTATTTCTGTCTAATCAATCATCCAGGTGTCAGTGTACTATTTGGCCATTCCATGCCGTTTTACTTTTCTCCGACACCCTCTGTTCAGGCTGGAGCATTTTAGGCTTTACCTCACGTTTGCCACTGAACTACACATATATATACAGGCATAAATCAACAATTCACATTCAATTTTCATTAAAAGATATTAAATGGTTCAAGCTTACCACAATTCATACGAATAACACAGACACGTTGATTAGCAATGAATTCTGGCACAAACTTCCATCTGCCTATGTTCCAGGCTTTTATTGAGCCAAATATATGCTGGCTTCAACGCACTGATGCTTTATCAAGCTATTTTAAACAAGTGGTCTCGAACTAACGCTCCCAAGTGTGTATATCAGCGAGACTGGCCAATGAGCCACGTTTCGACAAGTGTTTGAAAAAATGTTATCTTTTCCCGTCTCCCCCAACAACCAAGATAGTATTTATAGCCCGACCAATCGTGGTTAGGCTTTCATTTGTTGCGCTCCAATCAATTTGAAGTTTACATGGTAGGCTATTTCTGTAACGTAAATTTTTTTCAAACACGTTAAAAAAAAATCTTATGAGCAGAAATGATTTTATGCTGTCAGGCAGCCTCACTATTTTATTTTGGGTATAATTTATTAATTCCTGGACTATTGGCGTAACGTTTTACATATTATTTGTCAGCAAGCCCTAAGGAACCCAATTTTCCCACTTTAAAAGAGCTACGTGGCTGCGTTCAAAATATGTATTTTCTACTACCTCCTGTTTGGAAGATGTGCTGTCTGGGTACTGTTATGTTTTCAACCGTAAACCCATCTAATGTTATCTTTTCTAATAAGAGTCTGTTATGATTTATAAACCTAACTCTGGGAAAGGGTAGTGTATTTTATCACTGTCCGTCTGAAAAAGTTAGTGCTTGTAGACTTACACGCGTGATGCCAGCATTTGTATATCGCGCGTCGCGTGTTTAGTGTTCGGCTTCCTCTCCCTTCTCGCTATCCTTTAGTCCAACTGTTCGTTCGTTTTGGTAACGTAATATAATTAATGTTAGGATTAATTTAGGTCATTACGCAGTCTCTCAATGTTTTTTCCAAGAAATACAGCACACGTTTCATTGAAGAAAGCGGGTATAATACAGTAAGCTTTTACTATCAACGTGAAAGCGTTACAATTTGCAGACGAAGCAGAAAACAAGGGGGATTTCGAGTACATTCCTTGTGACAGCACTGTCATTTTACCATTGCTCTTCTCTTTATTAATTTTATTTGTTAGGCTTCATATTTACCTAATAATTTATATATGTGGATTAGAATATTTCATGACATCAACAAAATAGTAACAAAGCAAGCGTTTCCCCAAATCAGAGGATTAAATCAGTAAATTTGGGAAAACTGGGACCTGTTTTGCCAAATAAAACCAACACTGGATCTGTGGCGCTTACTCGGGAGTTCTTTTCCAGACATGTTAATCAACAAATTAGGTAAGCACGATTGAAAGGTGGCCACTTGTCTGTCAGAGCGAGCGGAAGAAGGAATGAATAATTCTTATATTGTATAACCATTATACTCACTTTGTTTATGCCTTTCTTTTCGTTTTCTAATACTGTTCATTTTGAAGAAGAAGTCCCAATATCCCTATTCCATTACTATAGTTTTCACGTTTGTGCGTCTATTTGTCGTCACTTATCTGTGTGTGTGTATGTGAGTGGTTGATATATATATATATATATATATATATATATATATATATATATATATATATATATATATATATATAGGGTACTGTCTGAACTACAAATTTTAGTCGTAACCGGTAGGCTGGACTAGAGTAGCTTCTCAAATCCAGGGACTACCTTTTTCACCAACTCACTAGTGAAAATCGATCTGTTTACCTTATCTCGCACTGAGTCATCACCTTTGTCAGTTCTATTCAAACGGGACCTAACATTGTTCTTAATTACCTATCGGAAATTTACGACACTACCTACCTCTTACCTACCCACCTACCTTCCTATTTGCCTACCTACACACATATCTATTCACCTACCTATATATCCACCCACCTACCTATTTATCTATCTATTTACCTACTTATCTATCTCCTGCCTACCCACCCACCAACCTGCCTACCTTCCCACCAACCTACCTACCTACACATCTATCCACCTACCTTCCTAATTATTCATACATTTACCTAGCTACCTATCTCCTACTTACCCACCTACCTTCCTTCTTGCCTACCTACACTCCTGCCTGCCTACATATACAAGTATATTCACCTACCTATCTATCTAACCAATTACCTACCTATTTACCTATATACTTACCTACCAACCTGCGTGGCAGTTTGTCTGCATTACGACCATCAATCTGTCTGTCTATGTAAATAAAATCTGTCTATCTAAATAAAATAAAGCATGCCTTTTTTCAATCTACCTGTCGAACTAAGTTTGATGGCGTGTTAAAATAACAATCTACCTGTTGAACTAACTAAAGTTTGATGGCGTGTTAAAATAACAATCTACCTGTTGAACTAACTAAAGTTTGATGGCGTGTTAAAATAACAATCTACCTGTCGAACTAACTAAAGTTTGATGGCGTGTTAAAATAACAATCTACCTGTCGAACTAACTAAAGTTTGATGGCGTGTTAAAATAACAATCTACCTGTCGAACTAACTAAAGTTTGATGGCGTGTTAAAATAACAATATACCTGTCGAACTAACTAAAGTTTGATGGCGTGTTAAAATAACAATATACCTGTCGAACTAACTAAAGTTTGATAGCGTGTTAAAATAAAAATCTACCTGTCGAACTAACTAAAGTTTGAAGGCGTGTTAAAATAACAATCTACCTGTCGAACTAACTGAAGTTTGATAGCGTGTTAAAATAACAATCTACCTGTCGAACTAACTAACGTTTGATGGCGTGTTAAAATAACAATCTACCTGTCGAACTAACTAAAGTTTGATGGCGTGTTAAAATAACAATCTACCTGTCGAACTAACTAAAGTTTGATGGCGTGTTAAAATAACAATCTACCTGTCGAACTAACTAAAGTTTGATGGCGTGTTAAAATAACAATCTACCTGTCGAACTAACTAAAGTTTGATGGCGTGTTAAAATAACAATCTACCTGTCGAACTAACTAAAGTTTGATGGCGTGTTAAAATAACAATCTACCTGTCGAACTAACTAAAGTTTGATGGCGTGTTAAAATAACAATCTACCTGTCGAACTAACTAAAGTTTGATGGCGTGTTAAAATAACAATCTACCTGTCGAAGTAACTAAAGTTTGATGGCATGTTAAAATAAAAATCTACCTGTCGAACTAACTGAAGTTTGAAAAATAACAATCTACCTGTCGAACTAACTAAAGTTTGATGGAGTGTTAAAATAACAATCTACCTGTCGAACTAACTAAAGTTTGATGGCGTGTTAAAATAACAATCTACCTGACGAACTAACTAAAGTTTGATGGCGTGTTAAAATAACAATCTACCTGTCGAACTAACTAAAGTTTGATGGCGTGTTAAAATAAAAATCTACCTGTCGAACTAACTAAAGTTTGAAGGCGTGTTAAAATAACAATCTACCTGTCGAACTAACTAAAGTTTGATGGCGTGTTAAAATAACAATTTACCTGTCGAACTAACTAAAGTTTGATGGCGTGTTAAAATAACAATCTACCTGTCGAAGTAACTAAAGTTTGATGGCGTGTTAAAATAAAAATCTACCTGTCGAACTAACTGAAGTTTGATGGCGTGTTAAAATAACAATCTACCTGTCGAACTAACTAAAGTTTGATGGCGTGTTAAAATAACAATCTACCTGTCGAACTAACTAAAGTTTGATGGCGTGTTAAAATAACAATCTACCTGTCGAACTAACTAAAGTTTGATGGCGTGTTAAAATAACAATCTACCTGTCGAAGTAACTAAAGTTTGATGGCGTGTTAAAATAACAATCTACCTGTCGAACTAACTAAAGTTTGATGGCGTGTTAAAATAACAATCTACCTGTCGAACTAACTAAAGTTTGATGGCGTGTTAAAATAACAATCTACCTGTCGAACTAACTAAAGTTTGATGGCGTGTTAAAATAACAATCTACCTTTCGAACTAAAGCGGACCTGTTTGTCTTAACATAGTATGTCTGTTTGTGTATGTGTATGTCTGTTTGTGTATGTGTATGCCTACGTAAAGCCTAAAGAAAGTTGGCATATCTATTTGAGTTAATAAAATATATCTGAAACTTGAAGTAATTTCTGCCCTTGCTGCCTTGAAAGCATGTATACACTGCTTAGACAACGCAAGCTACCCTATTTTGGCCAAGTCCGCCGCATGAAATATGGTCGCATTCCCAAAGATATTTTCTACAGACAACTGGCAGATTGCAAAAGAACAGTCATGTGACCACAGCTGAGGTTCAAAGATGTGTGCAAGAGAGATATGAAGGTACTGGGCATAAATCCAGCAACCTGGGAGGATGAAGCTGCTGATCGCACCAAGTGGCGATGCTCTCTACGGCACCACCTCAGAGTGAACATGAAAATGGTGGTGATGATGATTTACACGCTCCTAATGGCTACAGATCGGATTTTGGAAATAACAAATCAGCAACATCAACCACCAGAAATGAAATTAAGTAGACTGTGACGAAACAGCTCAATGATCTAGGTTTTGCCTAAATGTTGCTCCTCCATACAGCAACAATAACCAGGTGAGAAGTTACCGCAATTAGGTCTGTAAATAAAGGTAAACGTAAATAAAGGTAAACGTAAATAAAGGTAAACGTAAATAAAGGTAAACGTAAATAAAGGTAAACGTAGTCCCATTGTAGATACTGCCGTAGGGAAGTCAAGTGTTAGATAATTCACTATACGAGGTCCAGCATCGATAGGTGGGGTCACCAGTTCCCTTCCTCGCTGCCTTTTCCTTTCCATAACTGAAGAGCGGAGTCAGGTACCCATTTACAGCTGGGTAGACTGAAGCGTGTCGATACCATGAACCGAATCCGACACCTTTAAGCGCGAGATCTCAGTGCTCTAACACTGTCAATTGGATGCTCAATTCTGTAAGCACACAGTAAAAATCCAAAGATTATGATCAGTGGCGTAACTACAATGCGGGGCGTCCCCAGGCACATGTCCATGTCACTAGGTGAGCTAGAAAATTAGACAGGTCAGAATTTAACGATCAAACGCACCGAGCCAATCGTCCTATAGTGGGGTATGAGAAACTGGAACATGATATAATGTTTAACACACTAACAAAGGAAACTAAAAGGATATACGAGTATATGAAGGCCAAGGTCCCTTCCGACCACTACTCTGCGGGCCCCAGGGACGTGCCCGGTCCACCAGGCAGTAGTTACGCCACTGATTATAACTGCAACAAATGATAACCGATTTGCCTTTAGAGAAACGCTCCTACAACATGCGTAACCAGACATATATCTTGGCAGCAAATAAATATAGCTGGAGGAACAACATATAAAAAAGAAAAGAACACATGAGGCATGAGGAAATTTTATTGCATCGGAAAATATATGGAAATCACAAGTAATCGAGTCCAACACCAAATTTAAATTTTCAACTCAATTACGATGACAGTCCTATTGTATAGCTGTCAAACATAGAGAATGATAAAAACGACAACCTAGAAAATACAGACTTTCATTAATGAGTGTGCGCAGAATAGACGGATTAAAATGACAAAATCATTGATGTGGAACTGATGGAAAGAACCAGTGGGAGAGGTGAAAACATGTCGTTGCTTACACTGAGTAAAGCAGTTGTTAGTATTACAAGGCAGTTCTTGCTCAGGAATCCTCGGGATAAAATATATAGAAGAACACCTAAAAACACACGGCGATGGGAAATAGAGAAATACTTTAAAAGACTACAGGTAACATGCAAAGAATCTTGAACGGACAGCACAAGACAAAAAAGCTAAGCATGTTTTGATTGAGGATCTATTCTCCACTGGGATTGTATGGCAATAATGAATTTTGAATATGTTTACACTTTCGGCTAGCTAGGTCTGTCGCAGCTGGGTCCCTCGCAGGGCGCGGAATCCTGGTGTCCCAAGTGTAACGCGGGCGTGTTACCCACTTCACTATCAAGGAAACGTAAAAGTGAATCACGAAGCATAATTTTCCTGGCCGATAGATGTCCTGCTGAGCAAATTTCTCCATGTCTATTTATAGATCACGCGGTCACGTGCGAGTCAGACCTATATAAGCTCGCGTGTTATATTTTTAACCCACAATATCTAGAGTTTTCCGCTCGCGGCTGAACTCACAGTTTGAACGTAACTTTACAACTTAGATACAACAAGAGTTCCCTGCTTCCTGTACTCCAGACGCTTTGTTCAACATCTAACTTGAACAGCATTCGTCTCTCTCTGTCGCTGCTTTTCTGTCTTTTTCTTTTATGATTTGTGTGTAGTCTTTGTTCTTCTGACGTTGTCTTCGCCCTAAGCGGTGCCAGAAAAGAGCCATAGGTAACAAAGTTGAAAAAAAAAAAGCTTTATCGAGTCAGTTTTACAATTGAAAGATACACTCAAGCCACGGGACGTTTCGGGGGTGCATCCTTCATCAGCCAGAGTTACAAACATGATACTAATGCGAGAAATGTATATAGGTAAAGATAAAAAGAGACAATGGCACTGCAAGCACAAGGAAAAAGAGTAAACTAACATAAAAAGATGAAGGTGATCATTAGAAAAAGTAGAAAGAACACGGGCATCATAAGGAAAACGTAAAAATAAATAAACAAGTACAAATACTAAAGAAAAAAAAAGAAAGAAAGAATTATCAACATAAGAATCTAACAACCAACAAAAATATAAAGAAGAAAATAAAAACAACAATTATTTATACATCAGAAGATGTTTAAAAAAATTATAAACACGTAGGAAAAACAGACATCTTATTTTCAGTTATTAAACATATCAATTTATTTTGTTAATGTCAGAGAAAAAAAAAAATCCCATTAGATGTTGTAACGATACAGAAAAGGCAGACTTTGACAATAAATAAACAATTTTAACACGTGCTATGTCATTTTTAGCTCATGTAGTTGATTAAGGTCTTGTTGGAGACACAGAACGAATAGGCTTACTGCTATCCTAAGCGTGTCGTAGGAACCGACTAATGTGAGAATGTGTATGGGGACTGGCAGTCTAATCTTGTTAACAAAAAAACTACAATAGAAATCATCGCTAGCACGAGCTAATGAGTGCTTTGCTGCAAGCTTCCGGTGAAGAGATCAGCTTCAGAAGTGGTTCCATGCTCCATGTGGAACACAGAGGAATGTAATTCTGAATGATGTATTTTACCCACGATTTGTGAAACGTGTTGTATTTATTGGTTAATTACGAGCACTTAAGAATTCAGTTGACCCATTTACGCTGCTCAGTCATTAAGTGCACAAATTCCATTTTATTTTCTACACAAATACTGCCTCCAGCGCAGTTCTCCGGTGTTAAAAGGTAAAGGTTGTCTCACAGTAGATTCTGTCGTAGGGAAGTCAAGTGTTAGAGATCAAGGTCACATTTATAATTATCATCCTCTTTTTTCGCTCCCTGTGAAACAAAAATGTGTGATATAGATTTTAATAATCTGATATGTTTTGTGGTGCAGCACTTCACGTACTCGGGGTCTACCATCAACGACAAACTCTCTGGATACGTACGTTGACAGCCGCATTGGCAAAGCTGCAACCATCTTTGCCCGCCTCACACCGCGTGCTTTGGGGGTTACCCAAAATCATAATTGTCACGAAATGGATTTAGGACTAGAGACTGTCTACATATAGTGACAAGACAATAGTAAGAAGAAAGACTGAAATGATAGATTCAGATAGAAATATAGTGCAAACTGTGAAAGTTGAGACCATTGGCTCCGAGGTTGAGAACCGAGGTTGATTCTTTCCTCGCCACTTCGGACGTTTAAATTGCTATGGCCTCGAACCACCTCTAACTACCCTATGGGGATAAGGTTCAATTAAGATTCACAAACACCAAGGTACAGACAACATATAGCTACTGTACTAAAGGAAATGACTGATGCCAGCTACAATTTATACAAGTTTATTATACACCTATACACAAACTCATATACATGTCAAAATACATGAAGTGCGAGGATGCACACCTGAAACAAAATCAAGCACAGTTAAAAATGCATCAACCCCACCCTTCTCCCACAATTGCAACCTGTATGGAGAAAGAAGGTAAGGTTAACTGAAATGAACTACACTGCACTTGATGTCGCCTACACTCCAAACTAGCTGTTCTAAATTCTAACTCTAACTCTAAGTCCACTGATAGCTGGAACGACTGCGAAGTGACTACACAATCTCTGCACAGACTTCGGTTCTACCCAGCCTATCCTGGAATCTCCTGAACACAACTAACTGCACCTCTAAACTTCAGCAGCTGTCCTCTGCTATGATTCACCAAAACTAACAGTTCTGCCTATCTGTGCTGACTTCAGTAGAGAGAATGTTTACCCTTTCTCTCTCCACTAACTCTGGAATTGACTGAGGTTTAACAGAACCCCCCTGGATTCTGGACTGGAACTGTAGCTGACTTCTACCACTCTGAAATTACCTGCCCGAGTATCTATAACTGGGCCGTCGGCTTTATTATGGCCGTGAAGAAACGAACACAAAATTACCACAACGCTGGCAGCCTGCCAAATCTGCGTGTGTAACGAGCGTCAGAGCTCAGGATTTATCCACAAAAATCCTATTCGCTGGAAAATGTCTTCCCCTGGCTGGGAAAACGTATTTTCTTCCTCTCCTTCCACTACTGGCAACTAACGTAAAACCCTTGCGGTTCTGCGAATGCCCAACTTTGCCGTGGGAGAAATTTTGTGGTCTCAAAATTCCGCTCTCATTCCCACAAAGCCGGTACCTGCTGTTTTAGACAAAACAAAACAACAGCTAAACAAACCATAATAATACATTTCAAATAACAATTAACTTCCTTACTCTTCACCACGTAACTCCCCTCTCTACCTGAGCCTACAAAGTAAACATTGGCTAACCCAGATCGCTTGTTCTGCCTGACTAACTCCGAGCAACAATAATATTTTCAATGGCCCGTCTGGGCAGACGTACTGTGGCCTACTTCTTACGCTGACACTAATGCCGTAAGGATTAATAAAAAAATAAAACTAGTCCTCTCTAGGAATTCCTAAAATTCCCGTCAATAATAGTAATCACATTCAAAATGTAATACAAAATAATTCCCTTTAAAATTACTTCTCCCATCTTCTGAATACACAGAATAACAATGCACAATCAATAACATATAATCCTGTTTACGCTAGCATCTACGTGCCGTCAAAAGTTATACATAACCCCTGATTATCAAATTGAAAACCCCGTAGTTCAATCACGTGTTTATAATTTTATGACCACGTGCTTATCTCCCCCTCGTCCCTCTGAACATCGTATCAATAAAGATACCGTAACCAACGCGCTCACGTGCTTCAATTAATACCTCTATCACTTCCGTCCACAGATATATGCGTAACTATATAAATAGCGAGCATCAATACTCTCACTAAAATCACAAATAAAAATACACATTACGCGCTCCCGACTATTCTGTAAATAAATAAAATTCGCAGATGCGAGTTTCTCTCCCGACCGACTTTGCAATAATACAAAGCGGTGATATCTCAACTTTTAAACCATGCCGCTATTCTTTCAACAAGGAATTAAATGGACCTAGTTTCTCATGTCTATCACTCAGATCGAATTTGATGGCTCTGGAGTTAAGAATTAAATTAAACTAAAACTTCCCAAGAAACTTAAATGATCGGCTAGGACTAGAAAAATTAAATAAAGTCCTCACGCAAAAATTCATGCTTACCAAATCTCGAATGTCCTACTGAAGGCAATCGACTTGACTGGCAACCGGCTTGGCAATTAATTTTTAGAGACCGAACTTATGAAGTTCGGGCGTATTTATTCTCAATCCTCCACGCGCCGACTTCATGACGTCATATGCGCGGCGTGGTTCTAAAGCCAATGGGCGCTCTGCATTTCAACTGCAGTTAGCTCTCCGCCAATCAGAACCTTAGATCTTTCTGATGCAACCAGTCCCCGCTAGACAAAGAACCGGGAATTGGTCCTAGCCCTATACTGCGGAAATGAAGCAAAAATGGCCGCAAATAATTTAACTCCCGAAAATGCGTATATGGCCACGCAATATCTTTAAAAAAAAGACACTGGTGCAAATCCTGATCCAGCCTCTATAATCTCAATCTAGAATAATACTTTCTAATTCCCTACACCCCCATTCTAAACACATAAAGAAGAACCATAAAGCAGATGAGATCAAACTCCCTCGTGATCTCATCTTGAAAAAAACGTAAATAATAGAAGGAGAAGAAACATGGAGAAGGACTACCTGTAATCCCTCCTAAAATATAGTGAACAAATTGCAAGGAGAAAAAGACATGGGCCATTTGAAAGACAGAATCTCAGTACTCTCGTCACATCACTCCCCCCTTTCAAAGATTGAGCAACGATCTCCTTACTGAAATCTCTGTGTTTCACATTGGCCCTTATTCCTGTCTACCAAGCTGTCTGTGAGCACTTCCTCCTTTTCCGTGTTCTCTTCCCGAGCTAAGTGCCGGCTTAAGAAATCCGCTCCCACATTATCTTTTCCCGGGATATATTGTACCGAAAACGAGTACATGCCCAACAATAAAGCCCATCTCATTATTTTAGCGTTATTGTGCTTGTTGGCTCCCAAAAAATGCCAAAGGAGCGTGGTCACTTTGTACTATGAATGTGACCCCGTATAGGTATTCGTGGTGTTTGCGAATTCCGGAAACTAATGCAAGGCACTCTCGTTCTATTGTTGAGTAGTTTCTTTCAGCCGCATTAAGTTTCCTACTGGCATAGGAGACTGGGAACAACAGCCCTTGTTGTGCTTCGTCGGCCTGTAAAAGAGTGGATCCAATTCCTATGGCGCTTGCATCCACTCTTAACACAAAGGGTTTTGTTAGATCCGGGAGCCGAAGTATTGGCGAACTGGTCAGCAGCTCCTTAAGAGTGGTGTATGCTCCTTCACATTCTGCTGTCCAACGAATTTTTTCTGGCTGACCTTTCCGAGTGAGGTCGGTCAACGGCCCTGTTAAGCTATTAAAATTCGGAATGAATTTTTGATAATAGGCGCACAAGGAGATAAAAGATCTCGTGTCTTTTTTTGTGATGGGGCGGGCTGCTTTCCTTATTTTCTCCACGTTTTTGTCCAGCGGCCACATGCATCCGTGGGCGATAGTGTGGCCTAGGAAGTCTAGGGTGTCAAACCCGAGTAAACATTTGCTCGGGCGGGCGGTAAGCCCCGCCTCCTTCAATCTCCCGAGGAGCGAAGCGACAGTGGCTATGTGTTCCTCATCCGTTTCCGTTGCGATGAGGATATCATCCATAAAATTGTGAATGTGGGGGTTTTGCAACGGCCCTAATAGCTTCCTCATCATTCGGGTGAAAGCACCCGGGGCATTATGTAACCCAAACGGCATGAAATTAAACGTATAGTGCCCTTCACTAGTGCTAAAGGCCAACATCGGCCTGACGTCCTCTTTCACCGGAATTTGATAATAGCCTTTACTTAGGTCTATTTTCGAGAAGATTTTTGCCTGGCTTAATTTGGAAAACAGTTTCAGCAGGGCTGGGGAGGGCTTCCGGTTGAAATTCCGTTACGGTGTTGAGCAATCGATAATCGATGCACAGCCTGGTCTCACCGTTAGGTTTTTGTAAGAGGACCACGCTCGAACTGTATGGGGATGTGTTTTCAGAAATGATGTTGGCCGCCAGTAGTTTTTCAATTTCCTCCCGTAACGCAGCGGCTTTGGCGTATGGAACCGGATATATTTTAGTCCGTACCGGGGTGTCGTCTTTCAGTTTCATCTCAAATTCTGAGAGGTGGGTGAGTCCAGGCTTATCCGTTAAAACGTCTGTGTATTGTTGTAATACAGTCCTGAGTTCTCGCGCCGCTCATTCTGAAAGATTGTCCCCAAATTTCACGTCTCGGTACGACTCTGTTTGGTGTAGGGGGTACTCTCCGTAATTCTCTGGGTCGTCCTCTTCCTCAATAGCTACCGCCAATGCTAACAGGTGGTCTTGAGATGGTGGGGTTCGTTCTAAAAATTTCTTAAGGAGATTTACGTGGTATATCTTCCTTTTTCCCCTGATAGCGATGCGGTAGTTAGTGTTAGAGATTTTCTCTAACACCTCGAAAGGCCCCTGCCATCCAATGCGCAGTTTGTTTTCTCCGGTGGGAAGTAACAACAAGACCTTCTCCCCTACCTGGAGCTCTCTTTCCTTGGCCGTCTTGTTGTATCTCTGCGCCTGTTTTGCGCGAGCCTTACGGAGGTTATCTGAGGCCACTTTCCAACCTAACTGTAGTCGCTCCTTCAGCTCTTCAAC